>JADLZL010007146.1:0-21027 GCA_015844335.1 Chrysopogon serrulatus
ACAAAAGGTTATCCTAGTTTTAGGTAGGAGTTAGTCAAGTTATGATTCAATCATGGAGTAAAGATATGAGGATTCTTTTTTTATATTGGTTCAATCTAGATTACTTGCACAAGTTATTTAACACGGCTTGAATTAAGGACAAGCTTCTTCACACATCTTACAATGGTTATCTTGCCCATGTTGGTTAAATACCTTTAAGCTCATAGTCCAGATCAAACACTAGGATTACAAGCCCACAAACATTTTATATAATACCACTAGATCAAATCAATCATAGAAGCAATAGTGGCATCATATGTACATCAAACTCATTTGATTTACATGAATGAATCTAGCAATGACTTGTTATGTATATATGCACTAATCATGTCCTTAGCAAAGAATGTATGTCATGCCAATCAATTTTACCTTGCTTTGCTCGAAGGAGAGGCATGTCATATAAGTGGTGGTGCATCTTTATATGTTGGAGAAGTCAATGATGTTCAATTTATTTCTTAGCTTGTAAAACCTCTTCTCATCAAGTGGCTTGGTGAATATGTCGGCAAGTTGATCATCGGTGCCCACACTCTCAATTGAAATATCACCCTTTTGTTGATGGTCTCTTATGAAATAATGCCTAATGTCAATATGCTTTGTTCTTGAATGTTGAACTAGGTTGTTTGTCATCTTGATAGCACCCTCATTGTCACATAGCAATGGCACTTATTTGAAGTTGACCCTAAAGTCATTCAATGTTGATTTTATCCAAAGCAATTGAGCACAACAACTACCGGCACTAATGTATTCGGCTTCGGCGGTAGAAAGTGCTACACTATTTTGTTTCTTTGATGACCATGACACAAGTGATCTTCCAAGCAATTGATATGTACCACTAGTGCTCTTTCTATTAACTTTGCATCCCGCATAGTCGGAGTCCCAATATCCAATCAACTCAAAGTTTGACCCCTTGGGATACCATAGTCCAACATCTTGTGTATGCTTTAAGTACCTCAATATTCTCTTTGTTGCCTTGAGATGACTCTTTCTTGGTGAGGCTTGAAATCTTGCACACATGCATACACTAAACATGACAACCGGCCTTGATGCGATCACATAGAGTAGGTTTCTAATCATAGACCGATATAACTTTTGATCCACCATGTTGCCACTAGCATCATTGTCTAAGTGTCTATTTGTGCCCATGGGGGTACTAATGCCCTTTGCATCTTCCAAGCCAAATTTCTTGATCATATCCTTGATGTACTTGTCTTGACTAACAAATGTGCCATTCTTCATTTGCTTGATTTGTAGACCAAGGAAGTAACTAAGCTCTCCAATCATTGACATCTCAAATTCACTTGCCATCATATTGCTAAACTCCTCACAAAAGTCTTGATTGGTTGAACCAAATATGATATCATCCACATAGATTTGTAACACAAATAAGTCCTTGCCAAGCTTCTTGGTGAAGAGAGTGGTGTCAACCTTGCCCATTTTAAACCCTTTAGAGAGAAAAGAGTCCCTCAATCTCTTATACCATACTCTAGGTGCTTGCTTCAAACCATACAAAGCCTTCTTGAGCTTGTACACATGGTTAGGTTTCTTGTCACCTTCAAAACCGGGAGGTTGCTCAACATAAACCAATTTATTTATGTATCCATTGAGAAATGCACTCTTGACATCCATTTGGTAGAGCTTGATGTTGTTGGCACAAGCATAAGCTAATAAGATTCTAATTGCTTCCAATCTTGCAATCGGTGCATATGTTTCACCAAAGTCAAGACCCTCTACTTGAGTGTAACCTTGTGCAACCAATCTTGCTTTGTTCCTCACTACTATGCCATCTTGATCTTGCTTGTTTCTAAACACCCACTTGGTACCAATCACATTATGATATTTTGGTCTTTCTACCAATTCCCAAACTTAGTTTCTAGTGAAATTGTTTAGCTCTTCATGCATAGCATTCACCCAATCAACATTCATCAAAGCATCTTCTACTTTGGTTGGCTCAAATGATGAGACAAAGGAATAATGCTCACAAAATGAAGCTAATCTTGATCTTGTTTATACACCACTATGAATATCACCAACTATTTGATCTAATGGATAATCTTTTGCAATGTTAGTTGGTTGGAGCACTTGCATTTGATTGCTTGAACTTGGTTGATCATTCGGTTGAGATAATGTACTAGCCCCTTGTTGATCTTGCACTTGAGCACCACTAGCTTGAGATTGATCATTGGAACCACTAGCTTGTATAATTGGAGAAGTGAACACTTGATCTTTATCATCTTCAACATCAACAACTTCTCTTGGCCTAATATCACCAATATCTATGTTCTTCATTGCATTTGACAATTGAGTGCCTCTCACATCATTAAGATTCTCATCTTCATCTTGGAAACCCTTGGTTTCATCAAATTCAACATCATGAACCTCCTCAAGTGTACCACTAGCCAAATTTCAAACTCTATATGCTTTGCTTGATGTGGAGTAACCATGTAAGAATCCTTCATCACACCTCTTGTCAAACTTTCCGAGTCTTGTGCCTTCCTTCAAAATGTAGCATTTACAACCAAAGACCCGAAAGTATGCAATGTTGGGCTTTCTTCCATTCAATAGCTCATATGGTGTCTTCTCCATCATTGGGTGACAATAGAGTCGGTTACTAGAATAGCAAGCCGTGTTGATAGCTTTGGCCCAAAAAGATTGACTCACATTGTACTCACTAAGCATAGACCTTTCCATATCAATGAGTGTTCTATTCTTCCTCTCAACAAGTCCATTTAATTGTGGAGTGTACTTAGCCGAGAATTGATGTTTGATTCCAAAGTCATCACATAGCTCATCAACTCTTGTGTTTCTAAACTCACTTCCATTGTCACTTCTTACTTTCTTAATGGTTGTTTCAAACTCATTGTGTACTCTCTTGACATAAGACTTGAATATATCATACACATCACTTTTGTCAATTAGAAAGAAAACCCATGTATATCTAGTATGATCATCCACAATAACAAAGCCATACTTGTTGCCACCAATACTAGTGTATGTTGTTGGTCCAAATAAATCTATGTGTGGCAATTCAAATGGTTTACTAGTACTCATTATGCTCTTCTTAGGATGAGTGTTTTCAACTTGTTTGCAGGCTTGACAAGAGCCACACAATCTATCTTTCTCAAACACAACATCTTTCAAGCCTCTAACTAAGTCATACTTGATCAATCTATTCAATTGTTTCATGCCAACATAACCAAGCCTTCTATGCCATAGCCAACCCATACTTGACTTAGTGAACAAACATATTGAAAGTTGAGTCTCACTAGCATTGAAATCAACCAAATATAGATTCTTATATCTAAAGCCCTTGAATATCAAGTTTGATCCATCAACACTAACAATCTCAATATCATCAACCCTAAATATGCACTTGAAACCAAGATCACACAATTATGCCACGGATAGCAAGTTGAAGTTCAAACTCTCTACTAATAGCACATTGGAAATGCTCAAATCATTGGATATTGCAATCTTACCAAGCCCTTTAACTTTGCCTTTGCCATTGTCACCAAAAGTGATACTATCAAATCTATCTTTGCCATCATCATTGAATAAATTGAACATCCTTGAATCACCGGCCATGTATTGAGTGCACCCACTATCAAGCACTCAATACTTTCCTCCGGCTTTATAATTGACCTACAAGACAAATTAATATTTCTTAGGTACCCATGCTTGCTTGGGTCCTTGTAGGTTAGTGACCAAGCTCTTTGGTACCCAAATGGCTTTCTTCTTTGAGCCCACAATTGGAGTACCAACAAACTTAGCTTGCACACCCTTCTCACCCTTGGTAAGCAAATAACAAGAATCAAAGCAAATAGAATGAACATTAGTACTTTTCTTGTTATTGTTCTTTTTATAGCAATTTTGCTCTAGGTGCCCACTTTGCTTGCATCTATAGCAATACCGACCGTTGCTCTTCACAAAGCTAGGCTTTGGAGTTGCAAAGGCCGCCTTGCCTTTCTTGGGGATGTAGCCCAATCCCTCTTTGTTGAGAGAAAAGCATTGGCTACCCAAACACTTAAGCAAGCGGGCCTCACCACCATAGGCTTTACCTAAGGCATGAGTGAGCTCATTAACCTCCTTTTTCAAGGTCTCATTCTCTACCATAAGTGAGGCATCACAAGTAAAACCGTCACTAGTAGTAGGAGTGTGAAACGACCCGCGATTTCTATGAAGGGAAATCCATAGAGTACATCATTTACAGTTGATACCACAGTTCATATATCACGAAAAGGTACAAGTTACAGAGTTTTACAACACTTGGAGACACACCTAGGTACAATGTATCCTAGCGATAAACACACGCGAGTCAAAATCAGAGTAGACATAGCGCCATAGCGGGTGAAGGCTCCTCCTTCACGGGATATCATCAGAGTTGGGGTAGAGTATCAGCTAGTGTAGACTTGATCTCCTTAACCAAACTTGAGTGTAGGGAAGAGACCACCTAGTCCTTCCAGCTTCATTATCGTCGTAGTCATCCTCGGGTACCAAACCTGCTCAACTCTATCAGTATGATTTGTACTGGCCACTGGTTCCCACCCTATGCTTTGCTTTGCTATGTAGTACGTGGAAAGCAAGGGTAGAGAAAAGGCCTATATTTGGCTGTAGTTTTCCTATGCCAATTCATAATATAAATATAATATAGTTCATCAGGTTTTAACCCATCTCATCCATACATCCGTCCATCCCATCCACATCCACATCCACATCCATATATCTCACCACACTCTCACTCTCTAGTCGGCAAGGAAGACTCCTGCTCCTCCTTGCCTCAACGGCCTAAGTCAGAATCCAACAACACCCAGGGGAGAAAAGAAGAAGGACACCTCTCACTATAACGAATATCTGGTAACTCATGGGAATGTTAAATGCAGGGGACATGGCTATACGTATAGATTTAGTAACTGCAGAGCTTGTACACTGGAACCACAAGATCGCCATCATCGACGATGCCTCGCCTAGGGCGATACCAAGCCGCCGCCTAACTGGCCCGATGCCATCCTACCACTCGGCTCTAGGGCACCCCGAAGTCCACCGGCACGGGAGGCGTGAGATGTGGTGCCGGATCCCAAAGGGTACCATCTTTGTCTTAGGAGGTTGTGGGTCTCAACACCCGTACCTCCCTACACTATCACCTAACAACCTAGTAGTAATGGCGGGGGGCCAGCTAGCCATCAAGTCATTTCCGCCCATCGGGAACGCAGTGGGTGTGCAAAAGGTCCCATGAACCGCACCTTCGCCCAATCAGTCCTTAGTGGGACTAGACAGGATATCTTCATAAGGGGGCTCAGCGCCCCATGCCTCGACGGCACCTCCATTCCAGGGATTCGTCCCATGAAGACACTCCTCCCCGGAATCTACTCACATCACATGTACCCACCATAGGTACTTTCTCACATGGGGAGTGCAACCACACTCCCTCGGCAAGACTTGTCCCCCGACTCGTCGTAGATCCTGCCCAGTCGACACAACCCTCACCACACACCCATGACACACGCCAAGATCTCTCCCATGTTATCCCCGGTTATCCAGTTTACGGCACCACGTGCCTTAGCCACACACAAGCATGTATAAGTAGAGCGTAAGTGTGTAGCAAGTATCATGAAGTAGGCGAGTGTCTATCCTAGCAGCGGGTATGCAGGGGAAAGGTTGCGTCAAGGTATTGGCTTATCAAGCAATCTACCATGTATCCTATCATAGTTCATTTGTATAAAAAGCACTAGCAGCTACACATTGCATGCCTAATAGGATTCTACGAGGATGGGTGGGACGTGCCACCTGTTTATAGCAATCCATAGTCATCCACATCTGGTTGCTCTTCGCACCTCCTCCTCCAGCGGATCTCCGGTCTATCCATCGTCACTGTGATGCAACTACCTCTATATAGCGATAAACAAGACAAAAGAGAAATCAATCCCTAACCAAAATCCAGTACACCCCAAAAGGCAACAAGATACAGAAGGAACCAGATAACTCCAAATAAACACTAAAAAGACTTAGCCCTTGTGGAGTGTCTGATCCTCGAGCTCCAAACAAATAGAAGTGGTTGTTTGTTAAGCATGAGCTCGGATAGAGGCCCCAAAATAGCCAGTACGTCCCGGGTCAACCATGTCGACCTGTACGGCTCCAAGAAAAGAGGCCTTCATCCTAACTTAACTTAAACAAACACCATGGCTTGTGGCCTCATAATCCGAACGTCATGGAAATTAGCGGGGACCAGAGGATCACAAGCAAGAGGGAAAAGAAAATAGGAACAACAGGGTTTGGCCCTTGTAGCCTCTAACCCGTAAGCCATAACCACTAGATAAGAATCAAGAAAGAACGAGTAACGCAAATCCAAAGGCTTGTGGCTTGGTTCCAAGGTACGTCAGCTTACCCGCCATGACAGTCGACGGTAGCAAACGAGATTGGAACACGAACAACAGAGGAGCAGCTACAGGCCCCCTGGACCCACATGACACAACAACGTCGGGAGCCGAGAAGCGAGTAGCACTTGGGGGGAGAGAAAGAGAGTTAGCTAGACATGTCCATGTCATGGCCTCGGTCACATCCTCAGTGAGGATGGTTTTCCAACGGTCGATTGGGTCGACTCACACAGTCCGTGAATGAGGCATAGACCATAGCTTCACTAACTAGAAGAGATAGTCCGGTCTTTGATCCAATCATCATGGCTATGACAGGATCGAGCGTAACGGGCCAACGGGGAAAAAATAAAGGGTAGAAAAAGAGGGGACGGTGGTCTACTCCTTCCAATGCACATGCCACGGTAAAAAGGCAGGGCATCAGAGAGGAGTGACGCACAAGAAAGCGTGAGTGCCTAATCCACTGGTAAGGTACCTCGACCAAGGTGCACTAGATGCACTAAAGCATTCTTAGAGTTCTCAGCGGTTTTTTGTCACCGAGAGAACCCAAGAGATGCTACGGTCTCAACAGGTACAAGCATACAAAGGCTTAAGCATGGAAGAACTAGGAGAGGGAAAATGTGAGGTTCACCTCCCTTTGACCCACTCGCCATTGTGATCGATGGGAATCAAAGGGATGGGAACAAGAGGCAAATAAAGAGCATTAACAAACATAGATAAGCGAGAAAAGGGGCCCTTGGCCCCGCAGCACTTCGATCCACACATCATGGGGAAAGACATGAATCGAAGATTGGAATGAGAGACTTGATCCACGCCTTACTGGATTGGTGAGAACCGAAGGAGAGCAAAAGAAAAATGGTCCCACACTATTCTCGACCTACCCGTCATGGCAAAGGACGGTGGTCGAAAAGAAGAGACGGAGGTCTTCCACGATTCGATTCCACGATCCACGCCACCCCATAGAGCACCATGACCTCCGTGCAACTAAGCGGCAAAAGCTATTCCTCAGGTTTGTAGTGATGCGGTTGTCATCACAAGAACCGAGGAATGCTCTGGTCTAGGTGGTGCAAGCATATGAAGTGGTGGAGAAAATAGCACAAGAAAAGAAATTAAGAAAGGAGGTGGAGCCCGATGGTCATGGCGAGGCAACTTGCGGCCATGGGCTTCACCTAACGAGTTGGCTCTCATCGCTCCCACGATCTTCGTTTCCGAGTTCATCTCCCACCGGACTAGGTCATCACAGGGCTCACCTAATACAGGTAACATCCGTATCGTGTTGAGTCCATGATGACCACGTCCTAGGGTCGAATAGGGTCTAACGGTCGCATTGCGACGAAGCTAACTAAAATACAAAGAGAGGGAGGGATCATGTTCGGTGTTACGATCATAGCGGAATCGCACGTTCAGACACGTCGCTCTCTCAACTGGCTCGAAGACTCGGGCCATAGACAATATCGCACAAACACACAAGAACCAATCCAACATCCACAACACAAAGCAATCGACACGAGTGACACATATCCATAGCACAAGATAGACCGGTGTGAAGGCACGGCACAGGCATAGATAGATATGATATAGATAAAGTGCGACATTGAGAATAGGAATGGAAAAGCAGGAGCTTTGCCGATGCCGTGGATGGCATCGGCGGGGTTTCAATATGTCGACCTTGTCGGAGGAGAAGGGCACGGCTGGCAGGGGCTTCACGGAGCGATGTCGGAAGTGCCAGGAGGGCGGCAGTCAGCCGTGGCCTGCTGTAGCCACGTTTGGCCACCTCCGGCCGGCTGTGGCCAGCCGAGGCCGGTCTGCAGCCAGCTCTGGCCAGCCCTGGCCGCCTGCTGGTGGGCAGCGGCTAGCTGCGGCCAGCCGGGGCAGGCTGCAGGTGGCCAGAGTGGCTACGACTGGCCAGCGAAGGCGGAACGTGGCCAGGAGTGGTGGAACGTTGGCTGCGACATTCCTGCAACGTATAGAAGTGGCACAAAGGCCCATCTCAGCATAGGATGTCGACAAGAAGGAGAAAAGAGGGGGCTTTGATGTTGGCTCTCACCGGCGGCGCGGAGAACTCCGGTGAGGTGGTGGGGCGTTGTGGAGCTGCGGCAAGGGCGCTGGCCAGTGTTGGTATAAATTAACTGTACTCCATTAAATAAGTTTTAAGTAGGATTATCCGCAAGCGCATAGATATCATACCAGTGTCACATTTTACCCGGAGGTTTTAAATATCGTATCCACAGGGAACAGTTGTGATGATGACAAAGTATATAGACTTAACCCTACAATTAGGCTAGATAATATCAAGAAAGAGGAAATAGCTATTGAACTCTAGTTCTGACAACCGGTAAGCTTTGCATAATACCGTTCTAACTGGGCAAGTAACCCGAATAGGAGAAGAAACAGAGTAATCTCCTACCAAGCACCTATAAGCCTATCAGTCCTATTAACGGAAAGTGGACTACAGAGGAACCAATGCAGCTGTCACCTACGCGGACTACCACTATCCGGCAAATCAGAGGACATTCACAAGTAAACCTAGTCTAGGCACCACGCCTACACTATGAAATACTACTCTAATCAAGTAATGACCAAGATCAAAGCACTCAGTATGAGATGTGAACTGAAGAACAAATAAGAACAACTGCTTACTTGAATCGGAATGTCGAATACAAAAGTACCTCAGAACGCAGCTCCGGGCGAGGGAGCTGAATCTAGAAGAATACAGCCATGAAGAAGCACCGACAGGTCGGAACTCCTTCAGAATCTCTACTCCTCTACTCAATCTCTCTTACTAATCTAAACAAGACTAGATCTAGAAGAACTAGTCTCTCCTAATTGCTACAACTAGATGAACTAGAACTAGATCAACTAGAGGGACCCTAACCCTAATTATGTAGAGAATATGAAGCCCTGGGGTGTAAAATGCCCCTTGGAGGGGCCTTGGGGCGTCATTATATAGGCCAAGGTGGAGTAGGGGGCAAGGAACCGCCACGTCATCGATTCGCGTCTTCATGTTGTGTGCACTGTCGGATCAAACCGACCTTAAATCGACGGAGGGATGCTCTGCTTGGCTTCCAAGCAAGCGTGGGAGGAAGACTCAAGGGGAGCGCCGCCGCTTGACCTAGGGTGCCGACCGGCGCCGCGGGGGGGGGCCGGCCGGCCCCACTGGTGGTGGCCTTGGCGTGTCCCGCCGCTTCGGTGTCTTTTAGACCCTTCTTCGATTCGATGGCGATGTTTGCCGATGTGGATAAGTTTATGATAATTATGCACTCTAATCCCTCTTTTATGCTTTTCTGAAATAATCCTTAGAAAATATAGAATATACAAAACTCGTGGAAATTGTCGGTAAAACCCTAGACTAGTGTGTATTCATGTGCCTTTTCATATCTAAAGTTCTAATAAAAGTTGACGTTATCCACCATCAACAACTCCCCCAAGCTTACTTTTTGCCAGTCTCTTGGCAAACAACCTAAGCCTAATTATTAAAATATTTAGATCAGGAGTTGTTGCAATACTTTTATTTCTTTTAAGCACACTTGCTTTTAAACATAAATTTTCCTCCGGTTTGGACAAAACTGTTCTAACTTTCAAACTTACTCGTTTTACCTTTAACTATGGAGCTTTACAGCTTTTGCATAAGTCTTGAGCAATGGAAAGATAGAACAATCAAGTCAAGCACTATGTCTCAAATTCTTCACAGTACCAATATTCCAGAGTTTTGTAAATTTTCAAAATAAAACTTAGAGCATGATTGTATGGCACCCTCAAGTCTCTTAATATATAGTATTTATCGATCTCACTGAGGCATTAATAATGTCATGCCTTCCTACAACTAAGCATTTATAGTGGAGCTCGTAGGAGTGGCAATAACAAGGATGAGCATACTTGCAATTCATATGTTGTAAAGTCAAACAATGGATCCACAGAGAATCGAGGCATACAATCAAATCAAGATGTGCATGTGTATGGAATATGGTGGATAGGTGTATATATGGTATTTAGTGGCTAATCCTAATTCTACTTTTGCTCTTTGAAAATAACTCCCCTCGTAGAACTTTTCGCGGGAAAACATGGGCTATCTTTATTCTCTCTTTCTTTCTCTTTTTTTTATTGATCTGGGAGGCGGGCATCTATGTACCCATTGTTTTAATTGTTGGGACACTTGTCCATCTTTTACTCCCCTTTTTCTTTTTCTCTCTTTTTTTTTCAATACTTTTGCATAGCCACATGCATCCTTTGAATATAAATAATTGAAGAGATAATGATAAGAACTTAGAGCGATTAAATGGGGGCTGTCCATCGGGTCCTTGTGCGTCTTCTAGTCTACGCGATCTATTGCTTGACAAACAAGAAGGCAAAACCAAACAATGCATACACAACAGGCATAACTAAGCAAACATGATCAGCCAAAACAAGGAGGGGGATCCTAACGGGGTTGGTTGTAGGTGGTGGATGGGTTTATTCTAATTCTATCATTACTATGTGAACTTGAAGTAAGAGGTAGATAAAGATTATCTATCCAACAAGATGGCTCCTACGGGCTGGGTTAGTGTGTGTGGTTATCTGATGGAAAACCAGACCATATATTATCTTTCACTATTATGTGAACCTGAAAAGAGAAAGCTTGACCAAGTCATCATAGACTGTTTGGCCTACTTCTATAGGTCCACTAGGATTTGGCGGGGTTAGCTAGACGGGAAGGTAGGGTCTAGGTGGTTAGGTACGGGCTTATGTATTTATATACTCGTACATAGGGTTTAGGCTAGGTATAAATAGGCGGTGGCTAGGGTTAGTGGCACGTATGCGTATACATATATGCCTAGGGTTTGGTTAGTGACGCACACGCACATGCCTATGTATGCGCCTAGGATAGGTTAGGTTAGAGGGTTGGAGGGTACGGTTAGCCACACATAGGTATATGCCCCGGGTATATATATATATAATTATATATACAGGACTTACCATGTATGTGTGTACATATATACGGGGGTTAGCTTCTACTATGGCGGAGGTTATTACTTAGGGTTAACTATGGCGGTGTGGAGTTAGCCACATGGGGCGTGTCCGGTTATCGGACATGTCCGTGCGTGTGTTTATATATATAGGTCTACCTATTTTCGGTGATTGGGTACGGACATGTCGGAGCATATGACATGTCACCAAAACCTACTCACCCTTATGGGTATGTGGTTAGCTAGCACTACGAACGATTATTACTACGGTTAGCATTAATATTAATTAAATATAGCGGTTGGCACTAATTACAGGAGAGAAGCAAATAATTATTACTAGAATTTAAATGGGCACCAAAATTAGGAACAATGATGTGGATAATTAGGGTATAATTTAGAAAGAATTTTGGTGGAAGAATAAAGTGGTTTGGATTTAGGATGGAAGAGATATGGATTTCCCGAGATTAAATATAGGAAGGGATATGTGGAATATATTTGAAAAATATTTCTGGAAGATGGAATAATGGAAATGAGTTGGAAAATATTAGGTAGGATCTGGGGTGTACCTAGTTTATTTAGAAATTTTCTGGGAATTTTCTGAGCAAGGGAGAATAGGTTTTCACTCCTCCGTGTATGTTCTCCGTGTGTGCGTGGCAATTTCCTATTGGCTGACGCGTGGGGTCAGGGTCTGGAACCAAGCTGACCGTCACTGTGCTGGTCTTGTGCGCCGATCTGGTGGATCGCTGGTCCTTCTCTTTGGCTCATGAAGACCACGTCCACCTCAAGAGAAAGAGAAGGGAGAGGTGGTGCCTTCCCATTGGTTGTAATGGCATGAGTGAGGATGTCGTCATCAGCACTCCACCCGCCCGTCCTGTTCGTCGTCGTCCTCGGGACAGAAAGAAGAGAGAGAAGGAGAAGGAAGAAAAGGGGAGGAGAAAGGGATGGACAGCAGGGAGGGAGCTCGGTCGGCGGTGTCCGGCTCCGACGTGGCTCAGCTCCGGCGAGTGCGTCTCCGGCAGTGGCACAAGGCCAATGCAGGGGTGGCGCTTCCTGCTCCGGCGTTCAAGAGAGAGAGAGAGCGGAGCAGGGAAGGGTGGAGATGAAGGAGAGAGGGAGGGGAAACGGGGAGAGCAGCGCGGTGGCTGTGCTCAGCTCCGGCGTTCAAGAGCAAGCAGAGCAGAGAAAAGGGGAGAGGAGGAAAGAAGAGGGGGAGCGAGGTGGAGAGGAAGGGGAGTCGCGGCGTCCACCTCGTCATGCCTGAACTCGGTGCGAGGCTCGTCGTCGGCCATGGCCGGCTATTTATAGCAGAGCTGCGGCCACAGGAAGGCGGTTCGTGGAAAAAAAATCTCCGAGGACCGTTGGTGGATGCCGACAATGCGGATGAGGGAGAGCTCGAGCTGGACGACGGGAATGGCGGGGAAAGGATAAGGACGGCGCACAGTGAGGCGGTGGCGGTGGAAATATCTCCTACAGTGAGGCGGTGTTCGCAAACGACAAGCTAGGGAGGCGGTGCGACACATTAGCACGCGGCGTGGACGCGCCGGGTAGACGACGCGGTGTTTCCGTCGATGGCCGGAGGTAGAAGATGATGATGACAGGTGGGGTCCACATGTAAGAGAGAGGGAGGGAGAAGGGAGGAGCTGCTGTTGGTTGGGCGCCGCTGCGCTTGCTGGGCTGTGCAGCTTGGGCTGCTGGGCTGCGCAGTTCGACCGGCCCAGTTCGGAAAGGAGGGCGAAGCAGGCCGCGGGCCTAGGCAGGCCGCGCTCGCGGGTCAGAGAGATTGAGCCCGGTTCCTCTTTCCCAATTACAAATCCCTTTTTATTTTCAGAAATAAACTAGAACATATTTGGATTTGAAAAGGGTTTGGTAGGTGGAGATCTAGGATAATTCAAGGATGGTTTCTAGGGGTTGGCTCAGGGAAATTATTTGGGAGGAATGCCAAGGAATTTAGGAAGGGATCAAGGAGGAAATAGTCGGAGGGAATTTCAGAAAGAGATCGGGGGAGAATATTCTGGTGCCAAAATAAATTCTAGAGAGCAAACAAACACCCAAGCAAGCATTCATCCAATCATTCAAGGCAATCAACCAAACAATCAAGCATGCGATGCATATGGTGAATTTTAATGCAAGGGTTTTGGGAAAGATTTTTAAACACGGTTTTGTGGGAAAATAAACTAATCAAGTTTTAATTTGTTGTAAATTATAAAAAGTTCAAATTTTTAGTGATTTTTAAAATGATGCAAAAACACGGGTGTTACAAAACATCTCAGTTACCAAGGGAGCCATTAGCGTGGAATTGACAATTGGCAGAAAGAGCTTGACCACTACCTTCTTCGTGGTTGACGCCAAGGGCACATACAGTATACTTCTTGGCAGAGATTGGATTCATGCTAATTGTTGCATCCCATCCACTATGCATCAAAGTCTAATTCAATGGGTTAGAGATACCGTCAAGATTGTTCGGTGATTCCTCTATTAGCATTGCCCACATTTGGACCATATGAGTGGAATTTTGAAGGCGTGGAGTGCTTCTCAGGGAAGGTACATGAAGGAGACATCCTCAAAGTGTTTGAAGATGGTCAACAGCCGATACAAGCAGTCGGCTCTGAAAGTTTTAATTAATGGATTCCCTAGGTGATGATGATGAGGGGAAGATGGGCAAAGGTTTTATGTCAGCCGATGAATTAGAAACAGTGGATATATGAGATGGTGGTAAACCTAGGCCAACATATATTAGTGCTAAATTAGATCCCGAATACAAGCAAGAGTTAATAGCCTTACTAAAGGAGTATAAAGACTGCATTACTTAGGTGTATTATGAAATGCCTGGTCTTGATCGAGAATTAGTTGAACATCGATTACCGATCAAACCTGGATATCGGCCGTTTAAGCAAGCCCTAAGGAGGATTAGGGCAGATGTTATGGCGGATGTAAAAACAGAGATCACCTGATTGTATGAAGCAAAATTCATCCGACAGTGCCGATATGCAGAATGGATATCCAATGTAGTTCCTGTGTACAAGAAAAATGGGAAAGTAAGGGTCTGCATTGACTTCAGGGATTTGAATAAAGCTACCCCAATAGATGGCTATCCGATGCCAATTGCCGATCTACTGGTCGATGCGGCAACAGGCCATAAAGTGATCAGTTTCATGGATGGTAATGCCAGGTATAATCAAATATTCGTGGCAGAAGAAGATATCCCAAGACTGCCTTTAGATGCCCAGTGCTTTGGGATTATATGAGTGGGTAGTCATGACTTTTGGGCTCAAGAATACCGGTGCAACTTATCAAAGGGCTATGAACTATATATTCCATGAGTTGATCGGCAAAGTTGTGGAAATTTACATTGATTATGTAGTCGTAAAGTCTAAAGGATATCAAGAGCACTTAAAAGATCTCAAAGCTACTCTCGAATGCGCAAGGAAGCATGGATTAAGAATGAACCCTCATAAATGCGCGTTCAGTGTCAGCAGGACAATTATTAGGCTTCATGGTGCATGAGAAAGGGATTGAAGTCGGTCAGAGAAGTTTTGATGCAATCAATAAGACAGTACCACCAATTACAAAGACCAAGCTACAATCCTTGATCAGCAAATTTAATTTTGTTAAGAGATTCATATTGAATCTATCAGCTAGAATATTACCGTTTTCAGTGTTGCTAAAATTGAAGAATGATCGAGAATTCAAGTGGGGCAACGAGCAACAAAAGGCTTTTGAGGAAATTAAAGAGTACATGAAATCTCCACCAGTGTTAATCCCTCCTCAACAAGGTAAACCTTTTAAGTTGTATGTAGCAGCCGGTGCATACGATTGGGTCGGCTTTGATGCAAAAAAATTGAAGGCAAAGAATGAGTGATTTTCTATCTGTGTAGAAGGTTGCTGGATCCTGAAACAAGATATTCACCCATTGAGAAATTATGTTTGTGTTTATATTTCTCCTACACCAAGCTTTGACATTACCTGCTGTCCTCTGAGTATACGGTGGTGTCTAAGTTTGACATAATCAAATATATGTTATCTATGCCTATTCTAAATGAGAGGGTTGGTAAATGGATTCTTGCATTATTGGAGTTTGATTTAAGATATGAATCGGCTAAAGAAGTTAAAGGTCAAGCAATAGCCGATTTCATCACTTATCACTAAGGAAAAGAGATTAATTTGGTAAACTTAACCTCTTGGGTGTTATTCTTCGATGGTTCCACTTCTAAACAAGGAGGAGGTATTGGCATTGTTTTGATTTGACCAAGGGGGACAAGTTTTAAGTATGCTTTTTCAATAAAGCCAACGTCTACTAACAATCAGGCAGAGTATAAAAGTTGTTCTTAAAGGACTTCAACTTCTTTATGAAGTAAAGGCCGAGGCTGCTGAAAATTTTTGGTGATTCTCAATTAATAGTCAATCAATTGCTCGGCCTATATGAATGCAAAGATGACATATTAAGAAGGTACTATGAAGATTGCCGAGAGCTGTTTGATTCTTTTTTCCTCCATTGTCATTAAGCATATCCCTAGGAATTAGAATCAAGAAGCTAATCGATTAGCTTCGAGTGCTTCGGGTATCGGCGCATTGTTGAAATAATGGCTGATGAACTCACCGATAATAGCGATTGGAGGACTGAGATCATCGAATACTTGAAGGAGCCGTCAAGACGAGTGTCTAGAAAGTTAAGATATAAAGCTATAAAATTTGTTTTCCTCGATGATCAGCTATATATTAAAAAGCGATCGATGGGGTACTTCTCAAATGCCCGAATCGAGAAGAAGCTAAAGTCTTAATGGGTGAAATTCATGAAGGTGTATGTGGTGCGCTTCAATCTGCCTATAAGATGAAGTGGATGATCAGAAGGACAGGCTACTTTTGGCCGACCATGTTGGAAGATTATTTTGAATATTACAAAGGATGTCAAGAGTGTCAAAGGTTCGGTAATATTCAAAAATCTCTAGCATTGGCTATGAACCCGATCATGAAACTATGACCATTCAGAGGATGGGGTATAGACCTGATTAGCTAAATTTTTTCATCATCAAGTAAAGGACAAAAGTTCATATTGGTGGCCACAGATTACTTCACCAAAGTGGGTCGAGGCTATCCCAATCGAAGGAAGCGTCGTCGGCTAATATGATTGAGTTTGTTAAAGAACACATAATCTGATTTGGGATTCCTCAATCTATTATGACTGACCATGGGAAGATGTTTATGTGTAAAGAGTTCGAAGACTTATTTGCCGAAGACGGGTTTTAAGTTGATCAATTCTCCCCATATTATGCTCAAGCCAACGGTCAAGCAGAAGCATCTAATCAGATCCTTATCAAGATAATCAAGAAGAAGATCAGGGAACATCCTAGGAAGTGGCATTTGATATTGAATGAGACACTTTAGGCCTATAGGATGGCTTGCCACGGATCGACTAAATGCTCACCCTATGAGTTGGTTTATGGTCATGAAGCTGTACTACCACGGGAAATCAACATTGGATCTAGAAGAGTGCTACAAACACGATGAATTAAAAAGCGATGATTACAAAAGTCGATGATGGATAACCTTGATGATCTAAATTTCTATCGGCTAAAAGCTTTAGAAAATATTGAAGCTAACAAAATCAAAATTGCCAAATACTATAATTAGAAGGTATGAGAAAAGAAATTCATTGAAGAAGAATTGGTCTAGAAAGTGGTTCTACCGGTTGGATCTAAAGATAATAGGTTTGGCAAGTGGTCTCCAAACTAGGAAGGGCCATATTGAATTACTAGGAGTGCTCCAGAAAACGCATATTTCTATGAGACGTTGGAAGGGAAAGAATATTCCAGGGCACTCAATGGGAAATATTTCAAGAAGTATTACCCCAGTGTATGGGTTGATCTACTCTAAAGTGATCAGCGTATCATAGCGAGGTAAAACAGCCGATACAAAGAAGTATCGCCTTTAGCACAAAAAATACAATCCTGCCAATGGGGACAATAGCCGATGCAACATACGTCACCTTCAGTATAAAGATAAAACACATAATTTGTGGATCTAGGATTTTCAACAAAAAGTTGGACAAAGATCTTTCAAAATGGAAAGATTATCTATTTATAATGTCCGTAGTCGAAGAAAAAAAAAGCAACAACGGCATTGGCTACAAAAAAGTCTTTGGTTGGAGGAAGAACAATAGCTTCACCCCTATTTGGGATTCGTAAAGTGAGTCTATGAAGATCACGATCAAAATAGGATTGAGCTAAAGCTAATGCTAATGCAGCATCATGGAGGATGCCATCCGCAGCTATCCCCCTGACTCGTTCAAAGAGGTTCATCAAACGTCCTTTCAGGGTAATCCCTCAGCCTCACCAGATCCATAGCTCCTCGGACGATCGATTGAAGGACCTCCAGTTCCTTAGAAATAGCTGAGATGAGGGAGAAGAGATGTCGAGAAGATGTGAGATGGCGAGAAAGATAGCATCGGAGAAGAACATGAATAGCAAACATGCAGCTTTATCTCTGGCGGTTTCAGGACCGGCCTTGAGAGAAGAAATCTCGTCGTTGAGAGGCGGTTTCGGCGGATAGTAGATCGTCAATAATGAGGCGGGAACATTCCGGATCTCGCCGAAGGCGATCTACTTCCCGATGGGGCCACGGCGCCAAATTGATCAGTGGAAACATCTTCAACAAGCCGTTCCAAAGGATCCATTGTGAAGGCATGAAGGGCCAATGAAGAAAATCTTTGGGTGCAGTCACGGTTTTATAGTCACAAAGAAGAAAATAAGACCGGTTCGAGTAGGAAAGAGATATGGAAACGTATGGAAGGTGGACTCTAGAACATATACGAGACCGGTCCTACAGCGTGATCCCAAAGAAAGAAACAAAAGGAGGGGTATCGGCAACTCATATACCAAGACTTGATACATGTTACATTTTTGGAATGAAAGGAAATCTGCCGACAACATCAAGGAAAGATTCATTCTTTCTAAAAGCAGAACCGCAATGGAGGACAAGATGAAGTTCCACAGTGAGTAGAAGTGGCGGAGCCGTTGAGCACCGTGCAGCCAGAACGAGAGGACCGGGGGAGTTTGCCGTCGTCCGTCTCTGAGAACTCGACTTCAGAACCAGAATCAGAAGTTGAGTCTGGGAAGGTCGCCTTACAAACCAAGAATGGCGTAGGGTAACCTGGGACGATGCGGCAAGAGGGTGAAGGCAGGCACCTCTTGGAGAAGCCCCAGAGAAGCAACATCCACAGCCAAGGGGAAAGCAGAATCATCTCACAAGATTTCTTCTACCTACCCCTGTTGAAATGAGGCTCCCCAGGGATTCCAAGATTGTGAATACCCTCACCCCTATCACAAGATTTGTTCTAACTGCATGATAAAATAGAAGTAAAGACACTCGGCCATGGAGGATCAAGCATTGTTTAGAACTCTCTCGGAAGGAAGGTGAAGGAAAGAAGGAACACCGAGAAGAAGAGAGGCCGAGTGATGCCGATGAATCACCGCTGGAGGGATCCCCTGAATTTATAGACGCAAGAAGATAAGAAGATCCCGAACCATCCGTGATCTATGGAGATAAGAACGACGACTTAGCTACACTACACAGAACGCAATGGAGGAAATCAATTCCAAGAAAATCTGGAGGACCCGTGAGCTCTGGCAACTGAAAAGGCGTGGTTCTGTGCAAAAAAGATGGGAGACATGCTGAGAAAAGTGGGGAACGGTTGAATTGACGGATATAAGGATGGTTCATCAAGCCAGAGGTGACATGACCAGAGAGATTCCCTTGCAAATTTTGGAATAAAATCAATTTTATCCCAAAATTGGGGGCATGTGTTGACACCATATTTTGGTGAAACGTGAACCACGTTGTCAGAGCACGACAAAGCAGACCAGATGGATCGGCCAATGAAGGGATGACATCAGCAGAGCATAAGACACGTCTGAGGCCGATCAAAGGAAGAAGGAAAGACATATCGGACTCTATCAAGAAAGGGAAGGATTAGAGTCCAAATTACCTTTATCTTTGTATTCATACTCTCTTAGGACTCATGTTAGAGTTTCGGGCTATATATCAAAGACCCGACCATTGTAAAGACATCCAATCAATAAATACAACACAACTTCGGCCTTCGGCCACCCCTTAGGAGTAGGAGTAGAGTAGATCTCGGCGAGACCTTCGATGAATCGAGCTGCATCAGTTGAGTCCGACCTTCGGTTTGCTTGTAAGTATTGCCACGGTTCATGTCTCATTTATACGACTGCATCGGTTGACCTCGTATAGGCTTGATTTGAGCTAGTTATCGGTTTGTATCTCGTTTGTATGGCTGCATCTAATGACCCCACTGTAAACTAGGTATAAGCTAGTTATCGGCTCTATTAGATTGGTGATCTAGTAGATTTATTAAGTTACCGATATTATTTGTTTTAAATTTGATTTACTTTCTACAACAATATCATTGCCCAATCAAGATTGATAGATTAGCTTGCGCTTAAACTCTATCAAAGGTCCTTTGTTCTGGTTTGTATTCATGATCATACTTATTCTTACCGGAATAGTCGATCAGGCTCGTATCGACTAAACTGTCGATCTTGGTTGTCACGTGTTGTGGGTTTGAGGCTTATCTAGATGCGAGTGGACTCGAGGGTCAACGTTAGAGCCGCCTGCCGTTAGACTAGCTCTGTCGTTGGCTTGAGAGGTTGCTCGGACGCTTGCTTAACAAGAGTAGATCTAGGTTATCTCAGAGCCGCCGGCCATTAGACTAGCTTTGTTGTAATTTAGGTATGCTTGTGGTTATGTTTAAAGTTGATTTAGAGCAGATGGCTGGTAGACCAGCTCTTCTTTAGCTTGAAGGATAGTTGCGGTTAAGATAAGTAGTCCATTCCTGCTCCATGGACCTGTATCGAATTTGAATAGCCGATCCAGTTATGCTTTCATGAGTAGTTCTTATATATAGATCTATTTGAGAGTTAAATAGACTAGTGTCGTTTGTTAGATCTGGCTGAAGCTCATTTGGCCGATGGACAGGTGGATGTGGGTCTAGCAAGCTTCATGAAAGTAGTTTATCAAGACCATTGGGCGGTAGACCAGATCTTAGTAAGCTATTGTTTATTTGGCAATCGAGCTAGACTTTATATGTATGAACTGCCCCATTATTTCCCTGTAGATTTGAAATAGCCGATCCAGTTACATTCTTAATGACGATGCATGCACGTTTGTTTTCTTTAATATAGTTAGGCTTAATAAATATGTTGGCGTAGATTAATCATTATTATTGGCTGTATGGAAACACCCCCACTATTAATGGTTAATTTTATCTGGCATGATTATTGAACTAGCAGTCTTTGAGTCAACATGTGTTGCATAATTCGTATCTCCTATTCATTGATGAGATCGGCTAAAATGAGTTGCTTTACTTGCTATATGTGATGACAAGCCGTTCAAATTGTACAGTTCTGCACTGGCAGGAGTTGACTTTCTAGTTAATCTCCTTTGATTCATCGGTCATCAAGGACCATACATCTTGGAACGGTTCGGCAACAAAACCGGTAGGTTCCAGAATTTAATGTTTGCTATTCCTTGTCAATTGTAGGTCAAATTGACTGGCATGATCCAGATCGAAGTCACCAAGCTCGGCTTGCCTCATCCAGGCTCAGGGGATCAAGGTCTCCAGCTCCCATAGCGTAATTAAAAATCTATAAATACACTAGAGCAAA
>JADLZL010007147.1:0-93055 GCA_015844335.1 Chrysopogon serrulatus
CATTGTAATCCAACTCCTTGAATTCCGATGAAATAAATTTAATTCCGCAAGAGCAGCACCATAAATTTAGGCGTCCAATCTAAAATTGCAAGAAAACAATTAAAATGCATGTCGCATCCACCGAACAAAAGTTGAGCTTAGAACTTTGCATATTGTTTCTCAAAATTCCTACAGACTACAGTACAATTGTATCCTCTGTCTATATCAATATGTTCATTCGAATCTCTATGTTTCCCATATGGATGTGTTGTAATGTGTCTTAATTCTAACAGCTAACCAAATCTGGTACAGCACTTTATGAATCTCCAAGAAGCTGAGTTCACTGATACACCAAAACCAAAGTTGATCTATTTCCCCTATGTACAAATGAAGGTCCAATTCAGTGAACGATGAAGCTGAGCTGGGTGCTGTAACATTGATGAAGGAATGATGTCTGCAAACAGAGCATGCCATATATTTTTCTCAAAATTCCGAATGAAGATCAAACATCAGTTCTTAATAAATGCTACCTTCCACTGTTTTCCATGAAAATTTTCTAGTCAATCCTTCCATTCACAGGCATAAGCCTCATTGCCTCTTTAGTTCTCTCCTGTTTCACTAGTGGTTTCGCCATGTTCTTCCTATATGTAATGTAGTTATGTACTCATCGGCATCACATGCAGCAGCTTAGGCCCTTATTAATTCACTAGTTCAAGGCCTGACAATTTATTAAATAAAATACTTCTTGTCCTGCAAATCAGAAGATTAAAGGTCAGCTTAAGTTCATTGCAACTTCAAAAAAATATAGCTAAAAGTATATCTTATAGAGTAACCCTTAATCTGAGGGAGAATGACTAAATCCAAGCAAAGCAGATCTAGTTTATATATTTTTTATAGAAAATAACACTGGAACAAGAGTAGCTCTGAAGAAGCACTGGGATCTAAGCGATGAAAGAGCCAAACCCCTCTAACTTCAACTTTGTGTCAGATGTAAGAAGCATGAGTGGAAGTCAGATGCTGGATACGAGTGAGACAATAAATACACACATCTAGCAATGCTCTAGATGATTCATATTTATTCTGAAAGTATCAAACTAACAAATGGATAAATCATTAAACTTGATGTAGAAAAACACAGGAACAAGGACCAGACATAATACCTGGAAAGAAAAGAAATGAGCTCACAATGCTATTGTCTTCAACCTTGCAAATCACACCAACACCACAATGGTCATTCTATCTAAACGTCTGAACATCTTCTGGATTGACCCGTTGAAGGCTGTAATTAAAGGATAATATCATCAACCATCAGAAAATGTCAGGGAACACAGAACTATTATCCTGTAACCAATTTAAATACTTAGAAGAAACTATTTTTACCTTAACTGCCAGTTTTAACATGGTGAAAAGGGACAGCACTATCTCTGGATCTTGTATTCACCATGGAATGCAGACACAATCCTGAAGAAGCTATAATGACATAACCAGCCAAAATCATGCTCCTAATGTATATGTTCCTTTACAACATCTTGATCCATTTCAGCATTCGATTTCACAGTACTGGCTTCCACCAGTTCATCACAAAGAGCAAGGGTTGACTCCAAATTGTCCTCATTAAAATTGAAATCAATATAAAAGTTGTATACATCTGGTTCAGCTGTCAAACCTTCCTTCCTCATATCATCAAACAGTTTTCTTGCCTCAACAAATTTCTTCTTTTTATTCAGCAATCTTATAAGAGCATTGTATGAGGTTGCAGTTAGTCTGAAACCTTTCTCTATCATTTCGTTGTGGAAATATAGTGCCTCTTTCATATTCCTTGCTTTGCAGTGTCCCTTGACCAATATATTGTATGTATTCTCATTGGGCTCCACATTCTGAGAACACATACCCTTATAGATCTCAGTGGTAGATTTCATGTTATTGCCAATGCAGTACTGCTTCATAAGAGAATTGTAAGTTGCAGCATTTGGATGGATGTTCTTCTCCAGCATCCACTCAAGCAGCTTCTTTCCTCCTTCTACCCTACCTGACATGCAAAAACCATTCATCAAAACATTGTAAGTCACTATAGTAGGCTTAATTCCTTTATCTAACATCTCTTGCAAGAGGTCATGAGCCCTGTCAAGCTCCCCTGACTTGCAGAGTGCATCAATAAGAGTTGTATATGTGTAAACATCTGGTTTAAGACCCGCTGTATCCATGTCTGCCATAGTCCTCATGGCCTGCTCCAGATAGCCTGCCTTGCATAGGCCATTTATCAGGGAGTTGTATGTGAAAGCATTCAGCTCAAGCCCCTTGTTAGACATCTCATGCAATAGCTCATTAGCGGCCTGAACATCCCCTTGCTTGCATAGTCCATCTGACAAAGCTGTATATGTCACTACATTTGGTGTCACTCCTCTCTGAACCATTGCATTATGCACCTGAAAGGCCTCTGCCATCTTCCCTCTCTTGCAGTACCCATCAATAAGCACTGTATATGTTACTTCATCAACATCCAAATGCCTGGCCAACATTTCCTGAAGCACTTTCTCTGCCTCTTTCAGCTCACCAGCCCGGCAAAGCCCATTGATCAGAGTTGTGTATGTCACCCCATCAGTTGCCAAACCTTTTCGCTGCATCTCATCAAACCACCGTCTTGCAGATGCCAAATCCCCTTGATTACAAAAACCACTCAGGACAGTCGTATACACAGCTTCATCCAACATCACCTTACGCTGGACCATATCCTCAACAACTCTCAAGGCATCTGAAACCCGCCCTTTGTCACACAATAATGCAACAACACTAGTATACACAGCTGCATTTGGCTCCACCCCTCTTGCCACCATTTCATCCAACAGCTTCACCGCATTCTCCAGCTCACCAAGAGCACAGTGTCCATGGATAAGAATCCCATACGTGACAACATCGGGCAGTGAAGCCATTTCATCGAACAGCTGGCGTGCATCCTTCACGCGGCCAACGCCACAGAGCGCCTTGAGTAGTATATTGTAGGAGCAAACGTTCTTGTCCGGGAGTTCCTGAAACAACTCGATGGCTTCATCAAGTGGGAGGCGGGAAAGCACGGCGTTGCAGGCCTCCGGGGACGGGGAGATGCCGTACTGGCGGAGGCGGTGGAGTAGGGGCGCGGAGGGGAGGCACAAGAGGAGAATGTCGAAGGAGGCGGGGTCTGACGAGAATGCCTTGTAGGTAGAGATGTAGTGCTCGACGAAATGCCTATGAGGGGAGGGGAAGCGAACAGCGCGCAGGAGGATGGCGCGCGCGGCGCCGGTGCCGGCGCCGCGTACTACGGCGAGGTGAGCAGCGACGGCGAAGCAGCGGAGCAGGTGCGGGTGCGGGTGCTGCTGAGGGCGGGAGGGAAAGAGGAGGAGGAGCGGGAGGAGGAGGCCGGCGAGGTGCGGGTGGGAGGCGAGGAGCGGGAGCCCGAGAAGGAGGTGGATCGGGCGGAGGAGGGGCAGGAAGGGGAGCGGAGGAAGGGAGGTGGGGTGAGGCGAGGCGAGCACGAGCACCGCGGCGGCGAGGCGGCGCGCGAGGGGCGTCGTCGTCCGGCGAGTCAGGCCGGGGAGGGTGGTAGTCCGGGAACGGACGGGGGCGGCGGTGGACGTGAAGGGTTCGGACTCAGCCGTCGGCGCGCTCCGGTGGCCGCGGCGGCATGGGGTCGTGGACGAGCTGGTGGCGTGGCCGCGGCCACTGCCGGCGGCGCCCACGTGCCGGAGGGCTCGCTCAGAGGTTAAAGAGGTGGAGCGCTTCACTGCGGCGGCGGCGCGGCGGAGGAGCATCCGGCTGTGGCAGGCCCGGGAGTGGTGCCGGTGCCCGCCCTGGCCCTGGCGGCGGCGGCGGCGGCGGCGGCGGGAGATGGCGCTGGGCGTGTAATGTAGAAGGCGGAGGTCGCTCGGCCCGTGAACGGGGAGGAGAGGGAGTAAGCGAAAATTGAGACGCTGTTACACTGTTGATAGGGGATGGTGATGGGGATAGTTCCATCGTACCTCAATCTGCGTTCATTTAACGATTGCAAGTTTAAATTTCACCCCAATACGATAAATATGAGTGCATCCAAGCCCTAAAGGAAGTGTTAACACGGTCTCTTCTCTTTCAGATCTCATGCAGCGTTGTTCAATGATGATGATGAATTTGCAGTAGTTTGTTCAAGTTCATACGGTGCAGTAGTTTTGTTGCAGACGATGATGTTATTAGGCAACATATTAAATATAATTTTTTATTTATATTTAAAACTATTTATACAAACAATACGATAAAACAGGTCATCTAAATTCATGTAAAAAAAATTATACATGCGGTGAAAATTACGTTTAATATACAAATTATAAAATATTTTATCCAAACTCAACTTCATTTGTTAAGATATAAAAATAATAGTTTTTCAACAAATCATCGGTGCAGTAGTTTTTCTTGCAGAAACCACATTAAGTTTAAACAAGATATTTTACAAAATTATGTATCATTATAATTCTTTTATAAATGTAGATGTATCATTATAATTCTTTTAATAAATAAAATAAGGCATACAAAACAGCGTAGGTTTACCCCTTTTTTATGGAGAAATTAGTTTACAATTGATATCACGTTTTATTTCGGACAATGTAGATGTCACAACTGTCAAAAGAGCAGCTGCTAATTTCATGGGAGAAACTTCAGGTGACAGATGCCAACATACCATTTAACAACTCTATAATTACCACTGAATTTTTTAATATAAAAACGGCATACTTAACAGCGTAGCTCAGCTCATGAACATTTACATCGGCATGACTTTACAAACTGCAGGAGTAATTTATTCACATCATAGCCTTTTTTGGAACACACCAGATATTCATATACGCGCATGCATTTCTAAAGTTTTACTGCTGCTGTTGCTGCTGCTTCACCAGGTTCCTCAAAACATAGTGAAGGATCCCGCCATGATCAAAGTAAGCCAGCTCCACCTACAAAACCCATTTTTTTTTTGTTATTCATTACACAATTCATACTTCTTTAAATAAATGCAACTGGATCGGTGCTAAGCTTGTAAGCTAGTAGTATTTGGAAAGGCATTGTTTCACCTCACAGGACGAACAAAAATCTAAGTGGTGTGTGTGCTTGCAAAGTGGCAATCGTGACAGCTGTGCTGTGAACATTTCAGTCAGCCGACATGTCATTTTCCTGGAATTACCAGTTCCACATCCTTTACCCGAGAACTTACCATTGTATCAATCCGGAGCTTGCAGGGGAATGACTTCCCAGTGTCGGTGATCACTTCAACATCTTGGCCAGGTTGTATCTCACTCACATTGGTAGGAAGCCTTATCGTGTAGCGCTCATGACCGGTGAGCCCCAAAGAATCAGCATCCTCACCAGGCTTGAAGCACAGCGGTAATACTCCCATTCCCACGAGGTTGCTGCGGTGGATCGTCTCGAAGCCCTTGGCGATCACTGCTTTGACCCCCTGATGACAGAGTTTTGTCAAAGAAATGTTGCCGATTTCCGGTAGCCAGCAAAGAAATGGCAGTTGTATGATATGCATATACCAGTAACATTGGTCCTTTGGCAGCCCAATCCCGAGAACTTCCACTGCCGTATTCCGCTCCAGCCAACACTATGGTGTGATGCCCATCAGCTTTGTATCTCTGAAATAAGCACAACCAGTGAGTACATGAGAAATACTCATTGACAAGAATAATGATCTCAAAGTCATATATGGATTTTGAAGGTTGGGTACAAAAAAAAAGGTCAAGCGTATCTTTGGTGTACTCACCTTTGGCTACCATCTAAGATTATTTGTTCAAATGACAAGTCTAGTTAGTATGAAGTAAAAGGAGACTATGTTTCATAATTAATTCAATGCTGAATAGTATCTTGACAAGAAACATAGCTTGGTGAAGAACTGACCATTGCAGCATCGAACACAAATAGCTTCTCGCTTGTAGGGACGTGAATCGTCTTCGGTCCAGCTTCTCCATTTAACAGCCTATTCACAATCCTGATATTTGCAAAGGTTCCTCGTGTCATCACTTCGTCATTGCCCCGCCGGCTTCCATAAGAATTGAAATCCTTTGGTTGCACACCGCGCTGAAGCAGGTACTTGCCAGCGGGGCTGTCCCTGGGGATGCTCCCAGCTGGTGAGATGTGGTCAGTCGTGATGCTGTCACCGAACTTCAGCAGGCAATAGGCATTCTCTATGCCGCGTGGACCTGGCGGAGTCGGTGTAATATCCTTGAAGAACGGAGGATCATGAATGTAGGTGGAACTGGGGTCCCATGGGAAGCGGTTTGCCTTTGGAACTGACAGCTGATTCCACATTGGGTTGCCCTGTGTGATTGCTTCATAGGTACTCCTGAACATGTCAGGCAGCACACTTGATTGCTCAACCTGGTAAATGTTATAATCCAACCTTAAGGAGTGATAACTTTTTTTTTTTTTTTTAGATAAAGGATAGTCTATATCCGGCTTCATCTACCATAGGTAGAATCAGGCCAATTATAAGGAGTGATAACAGTGTTTTATATATGATAAATTGATAAATGCATACTGAGCAATTTAAAAGAATGCGGCAGTATTGAATTTACCTCTGCAATTTCTTCATTTGATGGCCATATGTCCTTGAAGTACACATCTTTTCCATCTTTTCCTTTCCCAATTGGTTCCGTCTCAAAATCAATATCAACCTGGTGCAAATGTATTGAGGAGACAAAATACGAGAATTTATCCATGGTGGCGGCACCAGAAAAATAAAGAATCAATGAGGAGTAAACCCACTGCTTACAGTGCCAGCAAGGGCATAGGCCACAACAAGAGGAGGGGAGGCAAGATAATTAGCCCGAACCAATGCATGAATTCGCCCTTCGAAGTTCCTGTTACCAGAGAGTACTGCAGCAGCAATGATATCTGACAAAGGCATGTCAAGAATACGGGATTTCATTTTGTGAAGTACAATTGAGCATGAGAAATTTCAGGCAAATGTGGTTAGTTGATAAATATGAAGTTACCATTGTCAGTAACTGCCTTAGCAACATCTTCATCAAGCTCCCCAGAGTTACCAATGCATGTTGTGCAGCCATATCCAATTAAGTTGAAACCTAGATGATCTAAATACTTTTGCAAGCCACTGATTTTGGGACATAAGTCAGGATTTGAAGATAAAACAAATTTTCAGGTTTAGAACTACTTGGGAGGGGCGGAAATACTACCTTTTCAGCAGATATTTGGACACTGCCCCGGATCCTGGCGCAAGACTAGTTTTTATCCACGGATTAACCTGTCAATAGACCAAAGTTACCAAAGGCATGCTTTTTTTTTTTTTTTTTTTTTTTTGGAAACAAACCAAAGGTATGCTGTGTTGAGAAATGAAGACTCACCTCTAGGCCAAGCTCACACGCCTTCTTTGCAACAAGGCCAGCACCAAGCATGACACTTGGATTCGAGGTGTTTGTGCAACTTGTTATAGCAGCAATCACAATGCTACCGTGTCTAATCTCTCCAGGTTGCCCATGGAAGGTGAACTTGACAGATTTATCCTGCTGCTCTTTAGGTAAGCCAAAGCCCTGTAGCAACCCAAACAAAAATTGTAGACAACAAACAAATTAACTTACTGTTGGTGGACACAACAGAAAGCGTGTAAAGGATAGGATATTTTACTATCATGGATGCTGGCAACATTCAGGTTACTTTAGTACTCCTACCTTAAAACCAATCTTATTACCGAGACAGGCATGCCAGTCTGCTTTCATATCTTTCAGAGCAACGCGGTCATGAGGCCTATATTGTACATAACAATGAATAAGGTACAATCATATTCAGAAAAACCTGTGTGTAGCATGATAAGATCAAGATAAGCATAGGTAGCGAAGAAAGTTACCTTTTCGGGCCTGAAACACATGGTTCAACATCTGCTAGATCTAACTCTAGGTAAGATGAGTAAACTCTTTCTGTTTGCGTCTGAAACTACAGGTCTGTATTAGAAATATGTTTCCTTTGATATATGAGATAGTATTGTTTCAAAAAAAAAAAAAAAAAATCTGAGATAGTTCCAATGATGCTAACCTCGTTGTAATCAACAAACATTTTGTTAGCTCGAAGATATGAATCCACCATCTCAACCTATTTGTAAGGACATCAAAACATGTTGTGAGTTTGAGCCTCGTGGCTTTGGTTAGTATCTTGACTCCCAGCTGCGTACCATCTCCGAATGGTAGAGCCGTTGAGGCTAAAACTTTATTCTGTTATCTAAAAAGAAAACTATTGGACCGAAAAGGAATTTCCAGACTACAATAGATTGGATCTGTCGAAATGATTTTTGAGAATAAATAAGCAACTTTAAGGTGAAAAATGGAAGCAAACCTTTTCATCACTTCTCCCTGTCAGCTTCAGGTATCCAAGGGTCACATGATCAACAGGGAAGAAGCCCATTGTTGCGCCATATTCTGGTGACATGTTAGCAATTGTTGCCCTGTTAGCAACTGCTAACTCACTCATCCCCTCACCTACACGCAAAACCCATCCGTTAGTGATAATATTAAAAATTGAAATTGTATTAAAAATTTACAGAAGTAAAGTTGTACCATAAAACTCAACAAATTTGCCAACAACACCATGCTTCCTAAGCATATGTGTCACTGTCAGGACTAGGTCGGTTGCAGTGACACCATCACGCAATTTGCCTGACAATTTAAATCCAACTACACTGGGCAAGACCATGCTCATTGGCTGTCCATTCAGAAAACTATTGCATCAGACAAAATCAAAAGTTGATATGCAAATATGAATATCTTAATGTGTGCAAAGAATGAACATCCCTGTTTTATTACCTGACCAAGCATCGTTGCTTCTGCTTCAATTCCCCCAACGCCCCAGCCGGCAACCCCCATTCCATCAATCATGGTAGTGTGAGAATCCGTTCCCAGCACACTGTCGAGATATAAAATTCCATCGGTATTGAAAACAACTCGTCCAAGATATTCAAGATTCACCTGAAAAAATAGAGAACAAAAGGCATCGAATGAAACTCAAGAAACATATTGCAAATTAAGGTGCACAAAAAATTGGGAATGCAAGTTCGGCCTAGATAAAAACAAACTGCACCTGGTGAACAATTCCTGAACCTGGTGGAACAATAAGCATATTATTGAATGCCATAGAGCCCCACCGAAGGAAGGCAAAGCGCTCCTTGTTCCTGTCGAATTCGTGCTGCATATTAGCTTGGAGGGCATCCTCTGATCTTACCACATCAGCTTGTACCGAATGATCAATGACTAGGTCTACTGGAATCTGCAAGCGAATAGCAAAAAGGCGAGAAGTTGACAAATGTTATAAGATGACCAGTCACGTGACCATTCTTTGTTGCATAATGACTTTATAATGTCTTAGTGTATTGACTAGTGTATTGACTACTGACTTTAGTGTTGCCTACCAGGGGGTCAATCTTGCCAGGATCATCACCCAGTCGGTCCATAGCATCACGCATGCTTGCAAGATCAACAATAGCAGGGACACCGGTAAAGTCCTTCAAATAGAGGAAAAAGAATAGTTAACACCACATGAAGCTAAGAATGAAGTCAGGTCACTTCCACACCTGCAGAAGCACACGGGCAGGCTTGAAGGGTATCTCCACTTGCTTGGGAGCGGTATTCTCCCAGTCAATGATGTTTTCAACATCCTTCTCTGTAATCTGAAAACCGTCACAGTTGCGGATGGCTGACTCCAACAGATACCGGATAGAGTATGGCAATCTTTCTGAAAATGGTATGCATAAATGAATTACAAATTGTAAGGCTTGGTATGATGTATCCTTAGGCCTTAGGGATCTTCATATTGTTGTGTATAAACACCGCAACATTTCTGGTCAGCAAAGAAGAGCTTACCTATCCTAGGATCATTCAGGGCTGGTAAGCTGTAGTACTTCCCGTACTCTCCACCGCCGGGCTTTGGGAGGCTTGTCAGGACATGCCCAAAGCGGCTGTTACCATCAGCTGCAGTAAGGACACATACGGAGATCGAAATTAGAGATCTAGAATTTATTAAGGATTGTTCGGAACACAGGAATTTCATGGTAATCAATTCAATTTTTCTTACACACACACACACACACACACAAGAATAGAAAATTTTTCTGGCTTTCTAAACCAGCCAAGGATGACATGATCTGATGATCACTGATCAGCAACATTTGGCTGCTTGGAATTACTTGGTCAGTTACCTAATACAACTTCAAATCTCCATGGTACCCAAAACACAAACCAGACCGTATAACAACTTTTAGTTGTTAGATAGTTGTCACTTATCAGTGCAATTGAGTTTGCTAGTTGCGTCGTTTTTTAACCAAGTTGGCTCAGGGTTGAGGAAGCAGTGTGGCAAAGTCGCTAGTTGCTCGGACTGTGTTCCATTTTTTTTTTTTTTTTTTTTTTTTTTTTTTTTTTTTTTTGGAAAAATAGACTGTGTTCCATCGTTGGTCAGGAACTCAGGATAAGTAGAGCACTCTCTCCGTTTATGGTTTTTAGGCCCGTTTTCACTAAAAAAACTGGATCAAACACTTTTTTTATTTTCTCATCTAATAAAAATCGTGGCAAAGTTTTTGTCGTTCTTTTTTTGGAAAATAGACTGTGTTCCATAGTTGGTCAGGATAAATGAAGCGCTCTCCCCGTTGATGGTTTTTAGGCCCGTTTTCACTCAAAAAAACTGGACCGAACACCTTTTTTTCTATTTTCTCATCTAATAAAAATCGTGACAGAGCTTCTATCGTTCTTTAAAAAAACAACTTTTAATCTCACATATATATAGAAAGAGAGAACAGTGAACTCTACGCATGATGAAAACAGCACCGTACATCTCTCAATTGAAAAAAAAAATGGCACTAGCGCTTTCTTTAATTTTAGAGTCTAGTAGTTTTTACCGTTGAACATCATCTTTTTTTTTTTTGCAAGAAAAGTGGGTACTGAGGAGCATTCTGCATTACCCATGGTGGCGAGTCCGCGCCACGCAGACGCAGGCCGCTCGTTGATCGCGGAGCCTGAGGAGCACCGGCACGGCCCGGCCGCCGCCGACCCGAGGAGGCGAGACGAGGTGGACGCGGGGAGCCGACGCTCGGAGGATGGCGCGAGGAAGCGGGCGGCCCCAGCGAGCTGGGTAGACGCGGAGCGGGAGGAAGAGAGGCGGCGTAGGCTGTGGCGGAGCGGCGAGACGGCCGCTCTGTACATCGTCGCTGCGCTGCGGGCTGCGGCGATTGGCGAGTGATAAAGGAGACGGGCCGGGGGAGCTGGCAAAGGCCCTGCACGACTGCACCTGCAAGAGAGGAAGGCTGCTTTGGAGGGAACTCGAACCGGCAACAGCTCCCGCGCTCGAGAAGGTGCCAGGTGGGGGACGTTCTGGAGGGCGCCTCTGGACGCTTCGTGAGCGCGTGTCAGACTGTCAGGCAGGCAGGGCCACGGCGGCGCGGGGCCGCCGCAGCGTGTTTCCCTTGTCATCTTGTCCGATATCGGGATCGTGATCTGCTGACCCAGGCACTCAGAGCAGGGAGACACTTGTATTCAGATCATGGGCAAACATCACCACCTATAAGCCTGTGACATTTCAAAGTTCAAAGGCAAAATGGTTTTTATTGTCTAAGGACATGTTTAGATACAGAGATATAGGGAGTGGAATAGGTAAAGAAAAATAAATAAACGGTTAAAATTAATTAAATAAATAAAGACTTGGTTTGATCTATAAAAACTTATCCACTCTAGTCTTTAAATAATAAATTTGCAGTTTGAATCTTGTTCATACCCCTTTATATCATGCCACGTGGCCGATAATACATGCAAAATATCGTTTCTACCCCTCACTACCTCATTACCCGTGGCTAGAGTCACATCATCTCCAAGTGTTAAACTATTTAACATAGATGGGTACAATAGTTTTATTTTTCTGTAGATAGAGGGAGTACTCCATTTGTACTATACTATGTACTCCCAGTAAATATCCAAATAATTTTGTTAAAAAACTAGATCCAAAAATCTTTCCGATAATATTAATTATGATACTAACAGTATTTTTAGATATCCGGTGTCCATATTTAATTTAGATATCAGTGTCCATATTTAATTTGCCTGATAAATAAAATAAACAAATGAATATTATTAATATCTTCTTTAGGAAAATAATAGTAATGATAATGATAATACCATAAAAGAAATACATCAATCCATTACATGGCAAGTCCTGGAGGAGGTTGGATGAGATTGAGCTACTAATTCATTATTTAAGAACTAAATTAAATAATTTAAAAGTTTAAGGACCAAACTAAGCCTCAAGCAATAGTTCAGGGATAGAAATGACTATTTTGCCAAGTTCAAACGCTAGCACCACGTCAGTTCCCCTCCCTGAGTGAAAAAAATCCAGTAGAAACTATCTTATGGACAACCATAAACATCTGTCATGCATTTTATTTTTATTATGATATATGATACAAATTATACACTCGCAATAGATGCCAATGGTTACACTACAGATATCATTTTTCACTGAATTTTTTCCCTAGTCAGCCGAACACATTTGTTTGATGCACCATTCTTTCTGATGAGCCACCAATAAGATGGACGTAGGTTCATTAACTTTGCTCTGAAAAGTCACCATTTATGTACACGCTACATCTCTACCCTCCATCTAAGATCTAAAGGCTCCTAGCCTTTGCAAGCAATTCAAGCCTCCAAAGTCACTAGAACATTGTGTGGGAGAGTAGGAGCATTCATACTGTAGGCCCAACCTGCACGCCGTTCTGAGAGTTATTGTCACCTACACTAGTTTTTAGATTATGACAACATAGTGGTCAAGCCATGATATCACGTTTAGTTTCTCTGTTTAACCGATGTGGCATTGGCCGTCGTAGGTCTTCTTGTGGCCACTGTTATGTGCACAGCAAAATAAATACATGGATATCTTGATGTGCAACTAAATCAAATGCGTCATCACATTCTGCCTTGCTACCTCTGGGCTCGAGCTCTCCCACATAGTGCCAACAACCGAGATGGGCGCATACCATGGTCCTAGACGCTCCCGACCTCGGACGACAATAGTTGACCAGAAAGGCTAGGAGCCGTGGATGCCGTCACATTGTCTCAACCAAGATTTCTACTCGAGCGACATAAAGAATATTGCTCCACGCTATAACAAAATCATACATTTTTCTAGTGTTAGATAGAGAATTCTTTCATTACTTTTATGGTCTTTTTGGAACCTAAGTTTGAAATATAGCAATAAAAATATAAAAATAGAATGTCATAATATAAATATGTTGAATCATATGGACCGCGGAAGCACACAGAGACTCTAAGGTTGAATTCATGTTTGAACTGAGCGTACGAAAAACACAAAAAAAATTTAATGAGAGATTGAGGAAAAAGATTTCTATAAGATATAACCTATTGTAAATTTGCTTTAAAATTTCTATGAAACAAGTCGTTGTCTAGGATTTACAGAAATCCAACCCTTTATTCCAAAAGGGATGACAGAAAAATTACTACTTCCTCCATTCTAAATTGTAAATTGTTTTAATTTTTTTCTAATACATAGAATTTGCTAAAAAAATCAAAACGATTTACAAATTAGAGAATTTGGAGTGGAGGAAGTATTGGATTTCAATCCACTACGCCCTGTTCGGCTGCCGCACTAGCCGGCTAGTGTGGGCTGCTGTTTGTACAGTAGCTTTGTGAGATCTCAAACCAGCCATAGTAGCCGAACAAGTAGCCGAATAAACAGCCCACCAAGTAGCGAACAGGGCCCTAGAGTTTTTCATTTCTGTTTCAATCCACAGGAGACGCACGCTCGGCTCGGTGAACGGTGATCCTATCACTCTTGTATCAGCAGGTCCGGTCCCGACATTAGACCGAGAATCCTCTGAAGTCCAAACGGTCCAAATCGAGCCACTCTTTTTCTGTCTTCCTCCTCCCGTCACCGTCGCGCTGCCTCTGCCTGCGTCGCGACATGCCCGGCGCCGCCACCCTCAGATCGCGCGCGGCCGTCGCGGCCGCAGCGTGCCTTGTGGTCCCGCCGCGGCGGCGCTGCTCCACCGCAGGCGCCGCCGGAACCGGGCGCTCTCCTCGTCTCGCCGCCTCGGGCCCAGGGGGGCGCCCCCGCCGCGCCTGTGAGGAGGAGAAGCCGCAGGACCGGTTCAAACGCGTGCTCGCGGACAACTCCTACACCCCGTTCAAACACCTGCGCCGCCAGAGTGCTCAGCTGGGAAGAGCGGAAGGCGAGGCACCCCTGCCACAGCCTCAAGGTGCGCGCACTCCTGGAATCCTGCTCCTGCTTGTGGGGTTCCTGGCATTGCCGTCGTATCCATATTGTTGTTTACTTGTTTTGTTTTAGGAATTCCACGGAACCTGGTACGTAGTTTCGGCCTGCCCGGTGCACCAGAAGTTCAGAATCGGGGGATGGGGGGCTAGTGGAGGATTAGAGGAATGCAGTTTGATGTGAGGAATTTTATCGAACACCTGAGGGCAAGGCTGTGCCGAGTTTGACTAGGAAATCAGATTGCATATATTCTGGTAACCTTGCTTGGAGATTTTCTTTTCCTTTTCGAACCTAGGTATTCCCCATTTGGATTAACGGGTAACAGAAATACAGCATCATTAGAGCTGTTCAGGAAGCAGAAGATATAGACAGTTTACCCTGCTTGCTTACTTTAGAAACCTACCTTCCCAGCCAAACTGATTCAGTCTGGCTGCCAGAAAGAAGGAGCGCAGACATACGATGTCTAAACCAGACCGACCTGACAGTTCATCCAACTGAAACTTACAGACTAAACAACCAGACAATGCATACAGCAGCAAAATGGGCACAAAACACCCCTGGCTGATACGTCGTTCTCTGATTAGTTACTAGGGTCTTGGTCATCACCCTCCTGATGAACGGCATCCTGGATCTGCCTCACCCTTGCTTGGAGAATTTAAGAGTGATGTTTCGTTTGGGGTAGTCAATTTCCTTGTCGGCTCATCCTCCAGTCAGTTGCTGCTTTGTGCATTCATGTAAAACACTATTCTATTGCGTGCTTCTATTTGTTCATACTACTCTAGTGATGCACGTAGTGGAATAATAGCGTAGTGTTACAGGCTTTCAGAAGAGCTCCACGCCATGCCCTTAACTGAAGACTAGATTATTGCTGTTCCCAACCAATCGCTTGTCATGTTCTGGATTCTGGAATGCTCAACTAACTTTAATATCTATACTGCACTTGCTGTCTATTTTTCTCGAGGAAGTCAAGCTGTTATTTTGAATTCGTAGTAAAGGGCTTGTAGAGATAGTAAAGGGATTAAGGGAATGCTCAAGTAATGCTATCTATTTTACTAGAGAAAGTCAAGCTGGATGGTTGATTGCATAAGTTTTGCTGTAATATATGAAATTTGCATATCTAGCATATAGAATATTGATTGTTCATAGCACCATATCCCAATTGGTCATATTCTTTTAATTCTTCTGACATTCCATTTTAATTGATACAGAATCATCACAAAAAGTTCATCCATTTGAGGAGGAAATCACATCTTTGCTAAACAACCCCCATAGTTTCCATAGCTTTATGCTGGGTGCCCAGTGCCCAGAAATGAGTACTACATATAACTGGGTTGATACAGAAGCTGAACTGGAGCATTTGGCAAGATTATTAGTTGAGGAAAGAGCTTTTGCTGTTGATACAGAGCAACATAGCATTCGGTCTTTCCTAGGATATACCGCACTAATGCAGGTAATTACCTGTAGATGCATGAGCACCCTCAACATTCTATTCTTTATGCTTATTATTATTTTTTCATATAGAAATATTCTGTTTTAGATCTCTACCCAGAATGATGACTATCTGATAGACACAATCGCATTGCATGATGTGATGGGCATTCTGCGACCAGTCTTTGCCAATTCTTCTATCTGTAAGGTAACACATCTTTGGAACTGTTGCTAGTGGTAAGCCGTTTATTTTTCTTTTTTTTCGGTGGTTGACTGCAAACTTTAAGCTCTATCACAATACAAGCAAAGATAGTGCCACAAACTCTATTTTTGCCATTGAAATGTAGTTGAGTTTACTTTTCGGATATGCATTAGAGGTATAAGCTGCAGGACATACTGATGGCAACAGATTATCACCCAACCCCCCCCCTCTCTCTCTCTACTGTGTTTATATGCCCCTCAATTACTCAGCCTAGAATAAAAGATAAGCTGTAGGACATCCTAAATATGCACATTCCTCTTTTGCCTTATGCTGTAGATCTTCCATGGAGCTGACAATGATGTTCTTTGGCTTCAAAGGGATTTTCATATTTATGTTGTGAATATGTTTGATACTGCCAAGGTAAGTACCGGCATAATATATCCTTTTCATGCATTTTATCTGTTCTGCAAAGATTTCTGGTATGTAACACATTTAACATCATTTGCTTGCTAGACCTCTTTTTTGGTACAGCATGTGTGTGGCTGTGGCATGCATTGCTTAAATTGACACCCCATTTTCACAAGGATCAATTCTGTGTAGGTAGTTTAGTTTTTTTTTTTTTTTTTTTTTTTGTAATTTCTGACTTTTTGTAGATCACATCACATGTATGCATGTTGTAATTGTTCTAGGAAATGAAAGAAATACGATTAACTGAAAACCAATATTATCATCTAAAATGTATATAAAAAAACTACTCCCTCCGTTCTGTTTTGTAAGGTGCGAGTTGTAATAACACGGTCTTCTAGAGTCTTGGGTTTATAAACTTTTAACCATTGGATAGTATAATTCCTTAATTAAAAACTATTAATCTAATTATTGATCAAAGTTTTTAAAGTTTGAATCTTGATATGCGTGTGCGCCTTATAAAAGGGAACGAAGGCGCCTTATAAAAGGGAACGAAGGTAGTAATGCTGTATCACTTGAAAATTGTATTATTAATTAACAAGTGAAGGAACCCCCAATATTGTACCTAGCTAACTAAGAATGTCAATCCAGAAAAAATGCTATCGCCGTCTTTATTACTTTTATTATGGTTTCTCAGAAACAGTTGTTCTTGATTGTACAAATCTACTATGTGATATTGATTGCTTCAGTATTAGGTTCTAGATTATATATTCATTTAGTCCAAAGGGCGGGAAATGATTTGACGATGTGGTGTTCTTGTACCTCCTTTTTTTCACTCATCTTTTTATATAATAGATTTCAGTCAGATAATTAATTATACTTTCTATTACTGAAGCATCGCAATTTCAACCTCATAACTGCAACATGAAAAGTTAACCTGTCATGTGGTGGAATGCCATTGCAGTTAAGAATCACAAGTTCAGAACTTTTAGGTTATAAAACCATATTTGCTCACCCTATAATCGCATGCTATAGTCATGCTTACAAATTTCTTTTGTTATTGAACAATTTTATTATTTCTTTCCCCCTCACTCAATTTTTTTGAGAAGTTTTGTGTGAAACGTCTTTTTTTTTCCCTTTCATTTCTGATTTTACATCCTTGGCATGTTTTTTCTATGCTATAAACGCGTGCTACTTTCCTTAATTGTACCTTACAACTGATTTTATTTCAGGCATGTGAAATTCTATCGAAACCTCAAAAATCACTTGCATATTTGCTTGAAGTTTATTGTGAAGTGACCACAGACAAGACAATGCAGGTAGGTAATCGTTCAGTATCAGCTTATAATTATAATTACCGGGCTCAGTGAAGCCAACTCATTTATCCAATGCCAGTTGACCTTATGCACTGATGCTTCCATGAGAGGATGGAAAATATGAGGCAGAATGCTTTAAAAAGTGTATTCGGTTACTAAGGAGTACACTGTTTATTATGATTTCACATTGTAAATTTTAATAAAACTAAGACGCAGATCGAGGGTATACTTGGCATGCTGTCCCATGGAGTCAAAGTTTACTACAGGGAATGATTTACCACTTCTTTCAGTTGTTGAATAGAAATATAGATGACCTTCAAAACATCAGAGTACTAAAACATTCTCTTAAGGCATGCTTGGCTTTACATATGTTGATCTTGTATTCTGGCCTGCTCAATTTATATCTTATTATAAACAAGGTAAGATAGCTTACTACCTATGACAATTGTCCACCGTACATTGGCTTCAACCTACCCAGTTAGCTTTGATTGGTTTCCAAATAACTGTTTACGTCCTTCGCAACCTGGTAGTCAAATCTTAAATTATGCGGAGTCATTATTTGCATCTATGAATGCATAGTTCCCATGCCGTTTTAACCAATTCAAAGAAAGACAAATCATGGTCATGGTGAATTTATCTTCCATTGAGCAAACTCTTAAGTTTCTTTACAATGGATATTTTCATGAATGTACTTGCTTTCGAGCATTATGTTTGGTGTTGAATACATGAGACATGACATGCTTATGAAATGATAACCAAATACATACATGTTGTAAGCCATATTTCTTTTGGTATTCAAAATTTCAGTTTGTTTGAAAGCCCAAAAATTCCAATATCGCAATTGCCTAATATCCGCTCCCATTTTGTTTCTTCCTACTTTGATTTTAAAACCCCAGCGTGAAGATTGGAGACTGCGTCCTCTGACTCCAGAGATGATTGAGTATGCTCGCACTGATGCTCACTATCTGTTGTACATCGCAAATTGTTTGGCATCAGAGCTCCATGCAAAAGCCTGTGGTATGTTCTGTATCAACCTTTTCTTTCCTATAGTTTGTGCTTATTTTTTGTTCATTTGGTTCAGTAACCTCACAGTTATCTAATATATTTGAATTTGCTATCTCAGAGTGTAGAAGTCGTAGTTCCATTAAGTTTTTAAACTAATTTCACATGGTATGGAGAGCAAAATTTATTTGGAATTTGGAATCTTGGTTCTTGAGTTGGATGATGTTTCTGTTTGTCATTGTTTTTCTGCATGTTGATGATACTAGCATCTCTGATACACTTCTTGCTAGTACTGGGGGTTCAGAAATGAAATGCATCATGAGTCATTTGCAAAAAAAAAAAAAAAAAAAAATGCATTATTTGACCCATGCCTTGGGAAATATATTTGGTAAACTGCGAATAATCAATTAAAATTATGAAGCATTTGTTGTGCTATTAGTGGAAAAAGAACTCCTGAATGGTACACTAATGGAGTTATGTAAGCTGGGACTATTTCAGTAACAAGCATATTCCTATTCACCTGCGGAAAATTAGATGGCCACTTTCTTATTATTGAAATTGAGTGTCAAAAACTTCTTTCACAACATCAACATAAGCTTATGGTGAGCACAATGTGTCATCTCTATATATTCCTGATGTGTAGTTAAGAAATGGAAGCAGTATTATGGGGGACCAAGAATGGCAGCTGGCAGTGATGAGGCACTCATGACATCCTATTGCTGAACTGCAGAAATTGCTACAATAACCCTCATAAGATTTGGATAGCCCTAAATATTTTCTCTTTTCTTGTCAACCATCAAATCACATATCGGTACGGTGGTACCCTTGGCCTTCATCACATGTCTCAAGTCTTTGATCATCTGTAATATCTAATCAGATACTTCCAGTGATAAAATCAATTTTTTCTTCGAGGCTAGTCATCGCTCAAATATGGTCTGCATGCAACTGTATGCAAAAGAAATTGAATGTCCTCCTGGAGCTTCCAGTGCAGCATCTATTCTCTCACGAAATTTGCAAACTCATGGGCTCAACTCCAAAAAATCTAGTGAAGTGAAGGTGCTTCTTTTCTGTATTCACTGTTTGATTGTACAATGTCTTCTGGTTAGCTTGCCCGCCAGTGATTTTAGTATTTTTCTATTCCTGATTTTCTTATCTTCTGCATCTGCAGGATCTTGTTTGGAAAATTTGTGCATGGAGGGACTTAATGGTCAGTAAAAAAAACTATTTTCCTTAGAATAGCTCCTTCCCCCTCTGCAAAGTAAATCTTTTTAATTGGTTATTTGTCGTTACCTCCGGTCAGCAAAGCTTGATGTTCAGCAGCAAACTAGTTGTGTGTCTTAAACATGAACTTTTCTTGACTGGAGGTTGTAACATCTTTATCTAGCTTTGAATTCCGGGTTGAACATTGGAACATGATCATGTTAAAGGTTTAAAACAATCTTCAGTATTTTTCTTAGAAAGTTCTACACTTTGTTCTTCCTGGAAATGCATTTACTTTCATGTGCCCATTGCTATACAACTTGCCCGAGTGACATCAGGTGGTCACCGACTCACCCAGGATAGTCATGCATATTTGCAGTTATGTAGTTGCAGGTCTGTTCTTCCTTTCTAGTATGTCCTAATAACTTGGGTTTTGGGTCATTCCAGGCTCGGATGCATGATGAAAGCTTACGATATGTTCTGTCAGACCAAACTGTAGCTGCCCTTGCTGTTAGTCTTCCAAAAGGCCCAACAGAGGTGTTTGCTGTCATAGCAGAAAATGACCTAAGCATTTCCAGTGTGTACCCTTCCTTGTCGTCACCGTCACCTCTTGTTGTCGCTCATGTTGAAGAACTTTGCTATCTTCTAGATGACATCACTACCAGCATGGATGGCATCTTTAAAAGTTTACTAGAGAAATATAAAGATCCAAGTGGATTATGTCGACTGTCAGTTTATAATTATAACCTTATAACACACCTAAGTTTGAAGCAAACAAATATATTTTCCTTTGCTCCAAGTGGAGAAAAGTTGCTGACAGCACCGCCTAATAAAAAGGCGTCACGGGATTTATTCATCAAAAAGTTCTCCTGCAAGTCCCCGGTATATCACAATTGCAGGATTTATGCTAGTGATGGAAGACTACTTTGCTACTGTGACCGCAAAAAATTGGAATGGTTTGTCTCTTAAATATGCGCTCATTAACTATTTACATGCATGTAACATGAATGAAGAGTTATTTTGTCAAACTGATGAGCTCTTCTATTCCATTCCCAGGTATGTTCAACGTAATTTGGCAAAATTGATTGAAGATAGTCCTCCAGCAATCATGCTTCTCTTTGAACCTAAAGGTCGTCCAGAGGATGAAGATAATGAGTTCTATATTCAGAGCAAGAAAAATATTTGTGTGGGCTGTGGAGAAAAAAGCCATTATATTAGATACAGAATAATACCATCATGCTACAGGATGCATTTTCCAGAACATCTGAAGAGCCATCGTTCACATGATATTGTACTTCTTTGTGTCGACTGTCACGAAATTGCTCATTCAGCGGCTGAGAAATACAAGAGGCGAATAGCAGAAGAATTTGGAATACCCTTTTTTGTGCAAAAAGATAATTATGAACTCAGGTGATATAAGTTTGATTACGAGCACATCAGTACCTGAAGATAAATTGAATGGAACAGGCGTCTCCCCATTGCAGCTGAGGACTGCTGCCATGGCCCTTCTACGGCATGGATCCACTATGCCATTGAAGAGATGTGAAGAGCTAATGCAGGTGATGACATCCTTTTTAGTATTTGTTTTTCAATATGGACTACTTAACAATTTCCGGAGCTCTGGCATTGACGTCCATATCTGTTTTATCCTACCCGTCCATATTCTTTCCTTGTTAAATATGTACTTGTTCTTAGCTATAGATCTCCGTTGTGGACCAATTCAATTCTTTGCAGATTGTAAAGTCATACTATGGCGGTAGGGATGTGACTCCTGAAGATCTCGAGATGGCGTTACTTGTTGGTATGAGTCCTCATGAGCGAAGGCGTCTTGAAAAGAAAAAGGGCTACTCGTTTAGAGCTCAGGCTCAAAATATTATTAGAAAGAGCAGCAGCAATACCATCTCAGAAGACAATGAACATGAATCAGAAAATTGGCATGCCTTATCTGAGCGTTTTCATGAGAATGGAACTGAGAGTAATGGTCAACAAGAGCTTGATGAGACAGAGAGCCAAAACCAACTAGAGAATTTAACCCTGGGCCAGGGAAGCTCAAGTTTGCCAGTCAGCATGGAGGACAGCACTTTTGATCATAACACTGCGACACTTGAGACAGATACCAAGCAGCAAGCAAGAGGTGCCTGCACTCCTGGAAACAGTCATCTTGACAGGGAACTATCCATCCGTGACAATTCTAGCCAGGCCATTTCCAAGAATGCTGAGAAGAAGATTTCCCTGTTGGGTCATGGGCATCACGGCAAACAAGTTGTGGAACTTTTGCTTTCCAGTGGCGGAGAGGAAGCTATTAACCTGTTTTGCCAAAGATGGAGGCAGATCTTTGTTGAAGCTGTTCACCCCCGTTATTTACCTTCTGGCTGGAATATTAACCACAGGTCAGTTGCCTTTCATAGATGCCTTTTCTTGAATTCACCAAGCTGTATGTGAAGTTTTAGCCATGTAACAGTGACCTTAAAAAATCTCTCTGTGTCGCGATGTTTCTGGTCCAGATTTCCTTTCATCACCAGATATTTACTGCTCTCTGTATGTCTTGTGTGGTGCAGTGGACGACGGGATTTTGGCGACTTCAGTGTCTACAAGCCACCAAGGAAAGATGCTCAATCTGCAAGGGATTAGGCTACAGATGTCATCAGTACCTTTGATGTCGTTGTACTACCCTGAGGTTCAACTTACTTTCCAGAATTGGCTGCATTCCCTTAAACCTGATCTTTTGTACTTGTATTTATCTTCAATGTTGTTCGAGTACCTTACTTTATCTTGAAATACCAGTTTCATCTCTCTATTTCTTTGGGCATGAACCTTGCATCAGTTTGGGTGAGCCGTTTTTTATACGAGTGAACTTGGACTCAGAAGATTGAATCATCAAAGTGCCGTTTTTAATTCGAAATTGTGCTGAAATTGATGTGTTCCGGACAGGCCTTAAACTTGGGTTGCTTTTGGAACACATAAATTATTCAGGATTTCACTAGCAACAATTCGTGTAGAAATGGGCAAGAGCTCCTCCAAATTGTGGTCGTAGAGAGTATCTGTTGTTTACGGTGGGATATCCTGAGCAGGATCCCACTATCCCTCATTTCCCCAGGCCGACGCCAGAGCATGCAGCAACGGGGGCAGCCAGCTCGGCGGAGCCACATGATCCTCCCCATCTCGCCGTCACTGCCCCTCCACCACTCAGCTCGGCTTGAATACCCCACCGCGCTCACCTCTCCACCCAAACCCAATCCATCCAAATCCATTTCCCTCCCGTCCCGTCCCGTCCCGTCCCGCCCCTGTCTCTTCCGCTTCACCCCCGCGCGCCGCCGCCGCTGTTGATCCCCGTCGCCGCGGACCAGCCAGCAGCAGCAGCCATGTCGTGCTCCCACCTCTCCACCGCCTGGTCCTCCTCGGCGCTCGCCAGCAGCGCCTCCACTACCCAGCGGCGCTCCGGCTCCGCCCCGCGCTCGGGCCTCGTGGTGCGGTGCTCCCTCCGCGAGCTCCGCACCCGCATCGACTCCGTCAAGAACACGCAGAAGATCACGGAAGCCATGAAGCTGGTGGCCGCCGCCAAGGTCCGGCGCGCGCAGGAGGCCGTCGTCTCCTCCCGCCCCTTCTCGGAGGCGCTGGTGGAGGTGCTCTACAACATGAACCAGGAGATCCAGACGGAGGACATCGACCTGCCCCTCACCCGCACCCGCCCCGTCAAGAAGGTGGCGCTCGTGGTCCTCACCGGCGAGCGCGGCCTCTGCGGGAGCTTCAACAACAACGTGCTCAAGAAGGCGGAGACCCGCATCGAGGAGCTCAAGCAGCTGGGCCTCCAGTACACCGTCATCAGCGTGGGGAAGAAGGGCAACGCCTACTTCCAGCGCCGCCCCTACATCCCGCTGGAGCGGGACCTGGAGGTGAACGGCGTGCCCACCGTCAAGGATTCCCAGTCCATCTGCGACCTCGTCTACTCGCTCTTTGTCTCGGAGGAGGTGGACAAGGTGGAGCTGCTCTACTCCAAGTTCGTGTCGCTGGTGCGCTCCGACCCCATCATCCAGACGCTGCTCCCCATGTCCCCCAAGGGCGAGATCTGCGACGTCAACGGCATCTGCGTGGACGCCACCGAGGACGAGCTCTTCCGCCTCACCACCAAGGAGGGCAAGCTCACCGTGGAGCGCGAGAAGGTCAAGATCGAGACGCAGCCCTTCTCCCCCGTGGTGCAGTTCGAGCAGGACCCCGTGCAGATCCTCGACGCGCTGCTCCCGCTCTACCTCAACAGCCAGATCCTCCGTGCCCTGCAGGAGTCGCTCGCCAGCGAGCTCGCCGCCCGGATGAGCGCCATGAGCAGCGCCACCGACAACGCCATCGAGCTCGGCAAGAACCTCTCCATCGCCTACAACCGACAGCGCCAGGCAAAGATCACGGGGGAGATCCTCGAGATCGTCGCCGGTGCCGAAGCCCAACTTGCCTGAGCTAGCCCTTGTGACTTGTATGAGCCGAACTGTGGCCTTCTTGGTGCGGTGCTCCTGGCCTGGCCTCCTGCTATATATAATTCTTTTTTTCTCATTTTCTTGTTGCCCACTCTGCCTGTAATTCGTGATAGCACAAACGCAACGGAGTTCTGTGTTCCTCGCGACATACGTACACAAGAATTTCAATCCAGAGATGCCAAAATGTATAATCTGAGTATTTTAAATCTTGCCTTGTCTTGCGAATGTCCAGCTATTTTCGATGCTTTAGCTCCATTTGGCACTTCAGTTGTCCTGTGTCCACTCTGAAACTGGAATAGAATTGGTCCGTCTAGCACTTCCCCTGTCTAGTTCGTTGGATTGCTACATCAATTCAGCTCATTGGATTCTATATGAATGAACCAAAAAAGGTTCATTGGATTGTGCGCCAGTGGCACAAGACGGCCAAAAGATGTCAGATGGTGGTGCAAGGGCCTGGTGTGGTTAAATCTCTGCAAGGAAATTAACTTCTGTATGTTTGCAAAGACCAAAAAAAAAGAAAGAAACACCCCGGTTCAAAATAGCAAGAAGAGAGAAGGCATAGAAAGGTGAGTACTTGCTCTTGGTGTCTTGAGAGTTGAGATCCCTGATGGTAGCCCAAGCCCAATATAGATACTGTATGAACATCCATGCCGTCGAGGACAGAAAAAAAAAAAGAGGAAACTCGCACTAACCAAAAAGCTAAAGAAGATCGTATATACCCAGTGGTTCAGCTGCAAACTAGACGCGGAGCTGTTTTGAACACATAAATTTAAAGCGATTTGACAGGATTATTTTCATGTAAAAATTGCCAAACTTTTGTGTTCGTCTTTTTTTAAAAAACTTGTAAGAGAAGGAACATAAAATGCTAAGGTTGAATCATGTGACTTCCTCATAAACATCACGCCTGTAGAGGACGAAGGTATTATGATCCCGTGATAACAAGTTAACAACGCCGGTTCATATCTTCCTCTCATCACTCATCAGTCATCACAATCCTGTCATGTGGTCTGTGGATGGAGTTCATTGGAATTGAGCTTGCAAAGTGCATGAAAATTCTGCCAAGGGCGGCTCCAACAATCGATCGATGCTCTATTTTTTCAAAGCACTATAAGTCTCATGCACTCATGCGGGACTATCTCCATGTTATAAGCCGGAAGCGAACAGAACCCTGCCCCCATGGCAGAAGCAGAATTGAATGGATGCAATGCTGATGCAATTTTTTTGAGTGGATGATGCAACGTGAGATGGATGGGCCAAATGGCTAAACGAGATGGCCTATACAAAACACAAGGCCCAACACAAAGACATCAAAAGGCCCACGATAACGGTTCGTTCTTCCACCTGGAGCGGCGTTTCAGAGCTTTGCTCTCGTCAGACTCTGGAGCGGCGGTCGGAGCCGGCTACTCTGGCGGAAATCGCTTCCCGAGTCGCCTCCCTGGACGGCAGTGGTCGTAACCATCTGTTCCCACTCCTGCCTTTTCTTCTCCTGACTACTCTGCGCGCGCGCATGCTCTCGTGGCGCAACTAGGCGAATGCGGCCCCCGCCCTGCGCCATGGGCTAGTGTCTAGCCTCATCGGTTCCTTCCGTTCAAGCCCTTCGCCGGCGACCAACACCCACTAGGTATGCGCGCCCTCTATTCACTCCCTACTGTGCTGTGCGATACCGAGTACTGAACCCTAACTTAATTTATTTGGGTGTTTGTGTTCGGATCTGATCTAATTACAAGTTTATGTACCTAAGAAATTCGATTGTTTTGATAAAGTTGTTGTTGTCTTTTACTCGGTCCGCTCTGCTCGATGGTTTAGCAATTGCCTTCTTCTCTTGATGATCCGATGAAATTAGAGCTTAGCTGTAAGCCTTCTTTTCTTTGGTGATACAAAAGTAAGAGTTTGGAATTCAGGCGTCATGTCATGTGCAGCACAAGGCCATCCACTAACACCCTCTTGATATTATTGATGTAATCAACATCCTATGTAGACAGTGGCGGACACAGCATTGTAATATTGGGTGTACAAATTATTTTTTTCTTTTTTATTTTGTTTCTAATCATATCTATAAATAAAAATTTAACATCTACTAAATAATAATCATTCACACCTATAAACTCTAAAATTAGTCTTATAGAGGTGCTTATAGGGTGAAATTTATGTGTGTACGTATATATGAGTGAGTGAGCGTGTGTTGTCACTATTTGTGTACGTAAAAAGTTTGACACTAAATATGTGATGTTACTTTCATAACTCACTTGGTGGCTACATATGAAATGAATACCCAAATTTACATATGTATTTATAGTGGCAACTTTCTATACTTTTCCATATTTCTCCCTCATATTTATTTATTTCTTATTTTTTCTTATTATACAAAATATCTAGATCGAGTATTCCATGCAGATCTTATTTGTATTTATATATTCTCTAAATATTCTCATGCAAAATATAATATTATATTGCTTGAAGTAGAATAATTATATCCTATATATATAATTAACGTTTATCTAGAAAAATTTAGAAGTAGAAATTTCTTATTGTATAAGATACTAGGAAGGTAAATGGGTCAACCCCTAACATTATTCTACTATAAGAATATTTTTATCTTTTGAATAAAGTATTGTTTTTTCTATTATAGAAGTTATTTCTAATCAAAAAAATATTTTTCTACAGAGGAGTAAGTAAAAAATATTCTACCTATAAAAACAACTATTTGCTCTTTTTAACTAGTGTTAAGTAAGAGTGACAACATTCTTAGTTTATTAATTATATATTTGTTAATTGTACAATATTTTTTGAATGCATATTTGTTTTTGTGGCCGTCTATTTCTATTTCTATCGGGTCATGTCAAGTTTTCTTTTGCTTTGCTTCATATTGATATTTTTTCTTTCAACTCGTATGCCATTGTCTTTTGTTGAAGTTTTTCTATGGACTTAGCACCTCTATGCGCCTATACTTTCTTCGTGTCTCACTGATGATAAATACTTGCTTAACCAAATTTATTACGGTTTATAAAATGTGACTATTCTAATATGCTAAAGTATTTTGTAACCTAACCTTTAACCCTTGTTACAACATAAAAGTTCTTTTATAGAAAGTAAATTATAAAGAAAAAAGTGTTAGGAAGGCTTAACAGTGATATTGAATTGTTGGTACTCTTTATTAGTTTTTATTGGAGCACATAAGACAATTTTTTGATGAGTTTATACCAATTTTGTATTATGGTTAGCAATGTTCTTAGTTTATGGGAACTGTTGTTCCATGTTTAGGACAAAAATATTTAACATTCATTTAGAAAATTATCACAAAGAGATAACTATTTTATTTAAAAAATATTGTTATAGATGTTCTCGTAAAATTGGCTTCTAGCTTTCAATAAAAAGTATTCAATTTTAAGGAAATATAAAAAATTCCATTTATTTATTATCATAAATATCACTATTATTTATTTTATTTAAAATAATGTTGTACCATCCAATAAAAGTGTTCAAGAATAGATATAAAATCAATAAGAGAGAGAGAAATAAAAACATTCAAAGAAACTGTGGGTGTTTAGATATTAGAAAATGAGAAATAAGATAAAAAATAAATTAATAATTAGAATTAAATTAGATATATGAAAAATAGACGGATAATCCTACCCCTGGATCAAACACCGCCCCTTTTTTTTTGGAAGCCTCTCATCTGGGTACAGCTGTAGAATCTGTTCATACACACGCATGCCCACTTAACACATGCACACCACACACACCACACGTGTACAGACAGACCTACGACTACACATAGATCGAAGACCGCGTCTTTCTTGAGATCACCAGAATCCTCTGTAGACGACGGGCGCGTCGCATTCCCCTGGTGGCATCACGCGTGAGAGACAGACAGGTTATTCAGGGAACATACTGTTCCCGTGGGAAATCCCGCGCCGAGCACGGCTCGAACACGCGATCGACGGCCTCCACACCCGGAGCGCTCGATGCAACCTGCCTCTCGTTCTATCTGTCTCGCTCGCTCTCCTCTCGTTCTCGGATGACTGGTCGGCCGCCGCCGCCGCCGCCCTAAGCCAGACGCTGAGGCTTTGGTTGATCTTTTCGCCGGCGACGAGCACCCACCAGGTACTCCCACCCCATCTCTTGCCTTTCCTCAGGTACTCTCACCCCATCTCTTCCCTTCCCTTATGCTGTGCGAGGCTGAGCACTGGAACCCTAACCTAAAGCTATTTAGCCATTTGATTTGACAAGCCTCCTAACTTCGAAGTTTTTCCAAAAATTATTGGGTGTACATGTGTACACCCATGTGGCCATGTCCCTTCACTGGATCCGCCCCTGTATGTAGAACAGGGAATCTTCTTTGCAGCTTTCATGTTAAGATTTCCCATAATCATGAAACCAATGTTTTCATTTATGCATCTTACAAGGTATATATTTATGTTGATTTGCAGCAGTGTACTGGAAGTGTGGAACAACGTCTGATGCTTTCTTTGTAAAAATTAATGGAGCTAGCTGAGTAGAAATGGACTGCAGTCAAGGTTCCCAAGAAGAAAGTCATCAAAGAAGGGAGAATGGTGAAGAAGCAGAAAAGACCACTGACTATGGAAATGCTTTGAGTCGTAAGGAGGCAACAGAAGAGCTTCTTGGTTGCGTAGTTCATAGTGAGGAAGAGGCATACAGGCTGTACTGTGATTATGGGCATCGAATCGGTTTTAGCGTGCGGAAGGGCAAACAGTCTTACTTCATTGGTACCAAGAATATTCGAACAAAGGATTACTACTGCTCAAAGGAAGGGCTTAAATATGATGAGCCTGTTACAGAAGCAAATTTTAATCGACCAGACACAAGAACTAATTGCAAAGCAATGATCCGCTTTAGAGTTGACGAGAAGGGGCAATGGACAGTTATACGCTTTGTTCCTGTACATAATCACCAGTTGGCGAAACCTGGAGAAAGGCACATGCTGAGATCAGCCAAATCGCTTGCTGTTGGCAAATCAGGTGTTATAGATCCATCAACATCTACAGAGTTGCATCCAGTTAATGGTTTCTCTGATATGACAGGTGATATAGCTGAGAATCCAGGGTATACTATAAGGGAATGTTACAATCAAGTGGGCATGCAGAGTATAACGGTAATTGAGGCAGGGGATAGCCAAAGTCTTGTCAGCTATTTCAAGCGTAGAACTAATGAGGAAGGCATGTTCTATTGGGATGTCCAAGTTGATCAAGAAGGGCGCATGACTAACTTCTTTTACAGGGATGGTAAAAGTAGAAATGATTATGGCTGCTTTGGAGATGCCATTATATTTGACACAACCTACCGCACAAACAAATATAACTTGATATGTGCCCCATTTGTTGGTGTTGACCACCATTGGCAGAATGTTGTTTTTGGCTGTGCATTCTTGTTAGATGAGTCTGTAGCTTCCTATGCCTGGGTATTTAAGTCATTCTTGGAGTCAATGGGAGGCCGATCACCAAAATCAATATTCACTGATCAGGATGAAGCTATTATGCAGGCAGTCGAACAGGTTTTCCCTAACACGCAACATTGCTTTTCCTACTGGCATATTCTGAAGAATGCACAATCTCATTTAGGCTCATTAAATACATCTCAAGCATTTCAAAGTATGTTCACCAAATGTATGCAAGGATCTGACTCAGAAGAGGATTTTAAGGAATCATGGACTGCAATGATCCAGGAATACAAGCTACAGGATAATAGCTGGTTGATTGACCTTTATACATTCCATCATAAATGGTGCTCAGCATTTAACAAAGATACATTTGATGGTGGAATTAATTCTTCTCAGTGGGGGGAGGTTTCAAGTAATATTCTCAATGGAATTTCTGATGAAAATACCTCTCTTACACGGTTTGCCCTTTTGCTAGAAAAGGTTGTCAAGGACCTACGTAGAAATGAATCTGAAGAGGATTTTCGCTGTAGCCAAACAGCCCCAGTCCGTGCAATTAAGCATAGTACAGTTCTGAAGCAAGCTGCAGAATCATATACGCATAGGATCTACAAATTATTTGAAGCAGAATTTCTGGATGGGTGTGGGGCAACTTCATGCCATGAAACTTCGAGTGGTGGAAATTTATTGAGGTATGGAATTACAATGCAGGGAAGAGGTTCAAAAGTATGGGATGTTGTTCTTGACACTTCCACCATGGAGATCAGTTGTGGTTGTAGAAAGTTTGAAAGGATGGGTCTTCTTTGTTCGCATGCCCTCAAAGTCTTCACCCTTCAGAATGTGGACACAATTCCAGAAAAGTATGTTTTGAAACGCTGGACAAAAGATGCTAGGAGAAGCATGTATACACTTGCTCAGGATGATTCAACCCAACAGGAATGCACAGAGGCTGAACTTGCATATCGCAATCGGGCAATGCAGTATGCATATAACCTAATTATAAAGAGCCAGGAACTGGAAGAATCAAGAAAAATATTTTGGGATTCCCTTGAAACTGGAGAGAAGGCACTGGAAGTATTCTTTGAAATGAGAAACATGCGCACTCAAGCAGCAAGGGATGCTAATAAGAATGATAAAAAGAAGAAAAAAACATTAAAAGGACCAAACCCAAGTAAGTGACAATTTTAACTCCCTTCTCATAGGGTATCATTTTAATCAAACTATACTCTATATTATGCAGAAAAAGCAAAACAAGCCACAGGAGCCTCCTCAACTGGTCTGGAGCTGATAGTCCAAACTAATGAGCATCAATTTCAATCTTCACAAGATGCTCAGGGTAATGCAACCATTGGAAGACCATATTACTATCAGGTACATAGAAAAGGTTCCTTTTCATCTTCTTTTTGGCATTTAATGGATCTTGTACTTACATACTTCATGTTCAGCAGGCTTTTCCAAATGTCCCTATCCAACCAAACCAGATGTACATGCATCCAAATATGCACACAATGTCCCTTTGCACACCACAGGTACTCTCATGGACAGACTGACCTGAACATATTTCTTTCACCTTGCAAATATCAATGTGATTTGACAGAAGGCGGCGGGTGGGTGGGTGGGTTCTCTTTGTAGAGGTCTCTCTCCGCTTTCATAACAAGTATAGATAAAATGTTTACCTGTGTTAACTATGTGGGCACTGCTTTCTGCCTGCCTGAACAGTCCTTGGCCCTTTTACATGCCAACCTTCTAACTCCATAAGAGCTCATTTTCAAGTGGTGATGGTGGCCATGGTTTAAGCTTGATGGTTGGATGTCACCCCAAAGTGCTGCTGTGTCGTACATGAGGAACAATGAAGAACTTGGGCAAATCATGTCTGAAGGATCCTTTGGTGTGACTTGAAGTTGAGGAAGTCACCATGTATGAGGAAGTCATCATATAAATGGCCACATCATATACATGGCCACAGTTCAACCAACAGAAAGCAGCAGCAGCACCCTTCACACAATGTAACACAATGGCAGCGGGACTCTGTGAGACATGCAACAACATAGCAAGTTTAACTCTGAACTGAACTGAAGCAAATTGATGCTCTGAACTCTAGATATCGCAGCCGCTGAGCTCTGAACTTCTGAAGCAAGTTGGTGAGGAAAGCCCCACATTATGTCGCCAAAAAGGATCTCTACACCCAAATAGCAGACTATTTTCTTTTGTCCACTTTTTAGCTTATAACAACACCATATGTCAAACTCCAAGAAAATAGGAAACTTGTGACTCGTCGTTTGGTAGTTCGGTTCAGGGGTTTTCTAGAGAAGTTATTTAGGACCTGAGCTCTTCATGCCAGCAATGGAAAGTTTAATGCATGATCAACCGCTGGCAAGGCCGATAACAGAACCAAACAAAGATGCAGACAACATGAACTGTAGCAAAAATATGGGTATGGAGTTTAGCTAGGCAATATGGATGTAGCCATGTAGGTGCAACAAAAATGTTATGCTCTCTGAACTTATTTGCCCTTGCTTTTCTATGTCCAGCAGGAACTGTCTGCATATGCCGCAATACGGCCCAATTCAACTTTTGGTGGTGCCAAGAACAGCTGAAGGATATTAAGGTATGCAATGTACATGCAAAATTCTTTTTGTGTGTGCCATGCCTACTATGTGGAACAATTTCCTTTGTTTTATTGCTCTTGCGGCGCACTTGTGGCAAGAGGATCCATGTTATCTGCAGTAGGCCAGTCATCTCCCATGTATTTTTTTTTTCTCAAATGTTGAACATTAGAGCTGGGTACCTGTCCTGTCCTGGGCTGGTATAAGTATTTTCCAGGGCAATAGCCGATTGCACATGTCCACAGCTATGCTCTGAAGTTTTGTTACTCTTAATTTCTAGGTCAAGGTTCCTCTGCATGTCATTGAAAACCTTATTCAGGGCTTGCGACTATCAACTCCGCCTTGAACTCTGGTGACCCATTTATTTAGACCTGGTGGCACTTCATGTTTGGTTGGTTCAGGGGCTCTTTCGTCTGATATTTAAGGAAGTGGCTATTCTGTCTGTTGCAGTGCAGCCCCTTCTCCAGATAGCAGTGGTTGCTATTAATATTACTCAGACAGGCAATTTTAGGAGGTAGTGAGAGTAGCGGTCATTCTACAGAACCAGAATCCAGTTGCATACTAATACTGAGGTAGTGAGTTTCCTGCATGGATTCAGCTTTGAGTTGAGCAGCTGAGTTGCTGAACATGGAAGCAAGCAAAGCAGCTGGGAGCCTGGAAGTGGAGTTGGTGGCCGGTGCTGGCCAGGGAACTACCGAAGCCTGGAAGTGGAGTTGGTGGCCGGTGCTGGCCAGGGAACTACCGAGTCCTAGATGCATATCGATCCGTGACACTGACGGCTGACCTATGTCTTTCTGGGTATGGTTTCTCTTCTGAATTGTGCGTAGCAGTTTATATAATGTAATATATATTGTACTCCTGGTGGACGAAGAGATGATGGATGGACAAACTCTAGGAAAATTCAACGTTATTTGTTTTTTGGAAGCTGTGCTGGTCAGTACATGCTGAATTGCTGATGCCATCATGCTGATGACTGATGGCACGTGCTCCACCTCCTCCAGAGGGTGGGCTGGTCAGCAATGGCCATGGCTGGGCGGGTCTCCTCACAGTGTTCGCTGCTGAAGCTGGAACTGGACCTTGACCGGTGGAACCCCTTCCAAACGGCAACGCCAATGACTGCGTGACAAACGCTGCCGGTGGGCTGGCCACTGGCCACCTCCGACTGCCACGTATGGAAGGCAGCTTGAAACTCTGTTTGCTCGACAGCCTGATCCAAATTGAGGAAACAAAATGGGTACAGAATTGTAGATTGAGAAAGAAATTGGAGGATGGAGCTGTCGCTTGGGTTCAGCGGTGAAGGAAGCAGCTAAGCTAGCTGCTGCTTGGGTCGATTCAAGAAAGATTAGAGAAAGGAGAAGGTTTGGAAATGTTGCTGCTGGTTCGCTAGAACTCTGGATTTCTTGCCTGTTCTTAGAATGTAGTGTCATGCAAAACCTGGGTTGCCAACGCCTTGTTTCTGAGATGTGACAAAAAATAGCGACTGTCGTGATGGTATTTTGAAATTTCGGTTGGTAAGAAATGCCGAAAGGAGAAATGTCTGTCAATAAGATAGTTGCATTAATTGCTTTGTCAATTTCCATGTTTAGTTTACTGAAATGGAATAGGATCGTTGTACAGCACTTCACTCTGGATGCTAGTTGTTTTATGCTAGCTGACATGTGTGCCAACAGCAATGCGAGCTCGCAACGAATACAAACTTTTTGGCATGGCTAAATCCTAGCCTGGCTTAGGATATATAGGCAGACACCCAATCACTCCCACTGAATAACCAATGCAAAATTAGTGGTTAATGAAGCACCTCTTTACTCCTTCCAGATGCGCAGCGGAAGCACAAAAATCTGATGGTATGACAGAAAGTGAGCTTCACAAGAAATTGCTTGCCAGCTACAGAATAACAAACACATACATCAGCGTGAGTATACATGAGAACAAGAGCCCCAAAGTTTTTTCAGTTTTGATGTAAATGAGCACCAATTGTACATCAACAGATGCAGAATCAATTGTACACAACAGATGCAGAATCAATTGTGCATCAACAGATGCAGAAATATGGTAGACCCTAGCATCCTACATACTAGGCCGCCTAAATGAACATATAATTTTACATTACATTCCAAGGATGCAAAAATATCAATACCTCACTCCCAGAATTGATGGAGAAAAACAGTTAATGTTTCGAGAAAGATCATCTGCGACCCATGTTGACATGGCACAAATTATGCGCCCCTTCCACCCTTCCAAGAGCCACTGGTGATCCACATCAATTACAAAGTCCTTGTGGTAGCTATCCTTCACCTTCTTCCTCACGACCTTAACGACATCTGGGTCCAATGGTAGCTGCCTTAGTCCTGCCCGTTGGTTCGCACTTGCCATTGCCTATACGTTTCATGGCGCACCACTCTATCGGAGCCCTCGCAGGCAATGACATTCAGGGCAGACCGTCTAAAGTAGTACCGCTCAACCATCAAGCGTTGTTCGTTGTCCCGCGGAACCGTAGCATCAAGCATGTCGAACATCGATGAGAAATGGAACAATATCTCCCTGAACCGTGTTACAAAGAATGGCGTCCCAAGGGAGAGATTGGAAATAGAGAAGATGAACACATCTGGTCGCATCTTTTGGATGTTATCGAGGACCACATCTCTAGGGCTTGGGCTATATATGTTGACACCCTCATCCATCACCTGCCCAAAATCAAATAGACCATTGATGATGAGTGCCTCGTCAGGGTCAAGGTTCAGGTCATCAATAGAAACCGTCTCCCACTTTGTTGCGATGCTATGGAACTTGAATGGTATGCCAAACCTGGCTAGCACATTTGCTGAGAGCCGACGCCCGTCTCTTCGATCCCGAGCGGCTGGGCGGAATCCAGGTGGGGAAGGTCAATGCCGGTGATCCTCACCTCCGGTGGTCCACCCTCCCAAGTAGACAAAATGCCAAGCAAGCTTGGCCACTTTGGAGGCCATGATGTATGCCATAGTCTACAATGTGCAACTTCTTCCTCCCAGCGATAACATTGGCGATGGTCATGTTGGAGAACTTGTACGCCATCATCTTGAAACGACAAACCGTTAGGTATAGGCGATAGGCTTTGAGCATCTCTACAAGCGAGGTGCTTGGCGTTGACATGAGCGACTTGTAAAACCTGGCTTCCTGTGCACGCCAATCGTGCCTCTAGTCCCTCGCAAAATAATGTGCCAACCTTTGATTGGCGTCTCCCCTTGGCGAGGAGTGTTGTTTGATCTCGCCAAAGTAGCTTGGTCGCGGTGCAGCGGTCGTCCATGGACACGGCACCCAGGTACGCGAGTGGATAAGCGGTGTGTGCAAATACACCCTGTCTCATTCGAGGTCCAAGGCGTTCCCAATGCTGACTTACAATTCGCCTTCCTCATGTTCTTCTTCCCATCCTCGCTGTCCATAGTGATGCGCAGGCCCAGCATTCCATTGAGGCACAAGCGATACTCGTTGAGAATTATGTCATCAACCATCTCACTGTTTCCTCCGGCTCGGGTACCATAAGTTTGCTCTTCCCGCCTCATTTGTGTCTCCAATTCTTGCCAATTACACCGGCTCTTGCGGCACCGGCCATTACCGGTTCCTAGTTGAATTGTTAACATTCCGTCTGCATTGTCATCATTCCTCGTATCGCTGCGGTAGAGATTTGCAACGACACGCCTCGAGGCTCGGCGAGAAGGATGTTGTTATTGTCAACCCCCGTGGAACGCCTTTGGTTGAGCATGTCCATGTCTACCTTGCTCCGACCCATCGAAGAAGGTCGAGGCCCGGGCCGTCGTGTTCCCGGTGGTCATTGTAGTTGTCTCGTCCGCACCATCCAAGAACTCCACTTTGTGGTTGCCGGCGTCTTCTTTGGGGGGCAGCAAAAAGTGGGCTGGCATCATCTAGCGCGTTGAAGTCGTCGATTCCCCGCTCTCATGCACGGGCGTGGCGACGACACGAGCTGCTGGAGAGCTCGACCGGGTCGTAGGGCCAGGTGGCGTTGGCGAACGCCGGAGCATCGGAGGACGTTGTGAGGGTGCAGGCGCCGCTTCCGTTGGTGTTGGTGTTGGTGGTGACAGAATCGGATGCACCGGTGGGCGGCGGCATCGGAGAGGATGCGGGCGTATGGGCTGCTTTGGGCTGGAGGAGGCGCGGGATGGTCGTGGTAGTGGTAAAAGAACTTGTCGTCGATGTTGTCACGATATGGGCCGTAAGCCGTGCATAGGTATTGAGCTACAGTAGCTTGTTGGGCCTGTAAGTCGGCCTATGAGCCGCAGGGATGTATTGACGGGCTTAAGCCCATTTTTTGTATCTGAGACTAGGATTAAACTGGCTGTGAGGGTGGATGGGAGGACAGCTAAGAATGAAATAGAACTTGTTCTTCTTCTTCCTTCTCACGAAACCGTGCTCTGAGACGGCGTCGCCGTGCTCCTCGCCGCGCGTGATCGCCGGCAATTCTATCTCCCTGTCCTAGTAACGTGACATTTGGTACCAGAGCAAGGTTGATTCCACATAGATCCGATTCTGCGAATTTTTTTTTCCGTCCACAATCCTTCTTCCGATCGACGGCGGTGAACTCTGTTCTCCACAATCTCCACATCAAATCCAAATCCGTCCTCGATCCACCACCACCACCACCCCAAATCTCCCTTCCCCATCGGAATCGCTGGCGCGAGGACCCACACTCACGTCCCGCATGACTACTGCGGAGGAGAAACTCGACGGGTTGGCGACTCAGATGACGAACATGATGAAGCTCATGGAGGGCTTCAATCGATGGCGCCCGGACATCGACCGGTTCTCCACCGAGCTCAGCAAGAGTCTCACATCGCTCACGTCGCATGTGGAGGCGTTGGAAGCGGCACCACCGACCGCTCCGCCTCAAGCCCCGGCGCGCGAGGAAGAGGGGCGGGCCATGGGCCAAGGCGCACTCCACTACCCACGGGGGTTCGATGCAAGGGACAGTTGTCCTTCATCCTCCCCACGGCCAATGGTCGATTCGCGGCATCTACTTCTCATGTCCCGATTACTCCTCGTATTCCTGACATGGTTGATATGAATGCGTACTATCATACTCCTCATACGCGTGAATTTCGTATGCCCAAAGCTGATTTTCCCAAATTTGATGGATCTAATCCACGCCTATGGAAAGAAAAAGCTGAAAAATATTTTGACATGTACAATGTTCCTGTCAACCGTTGGGCTCAGTTTGCCACCATACATTTCAAGGGTCCTGCAGCCTTATGGCTGCAAACATATGAGGCACAACATAGAGTTGATAATTGGGTAGACTTATGCATTCTTTGTAGAGTCCAAATTTGGTAAAGACTTGTATGAAAAAGCCATGCAGGAATTACTTCTCATCAAACAAACCAGCGATGTGCAAGAGTATTATGATAGATTTGTGCTAGTCATGCATAGGGTCCTAGTGCATAATAACAACTTGGATGATATCTTCTTTGTTAGCAAATTCATTCAAGGATTACATCATGATATTAGAGCTGCTATCATTTTACACAAACCTAGGACTGTTGATGTGGCACTTTCATTGGCTCTTTCAGAAATTTGAATTGATAGAAACTCAATCCAAGCAATTTCCCAGGCGCAACAACAGAGATTTCTTCAGAAACCAGAACAAGCCAGTTCAGTCTAATCAACACAGGATTCTTGGGGCAGCACCAACTGAAGAAGTCAAACCAAAGTGGGAGGATAAATGGACAACTCTCGGGACTCGAGAGGAAGCAATTGGGTACGTGTATGAAATGTGGTGAAAAATGGGGGAAGAATCACAAATGCCCCGACAAGGTTTCCTTGCATATTCTAGAGGAATTTATGGCATTGATGCACGAAGACCCATCTCCCGATCCTATATCGATGAATCCAAAGTGATGAAGAACTTTATTCTCTGTCTCAAGCAAAGCGGCGGTGGGGGTTCAAGGCAAGAAGACCATTAAGCTCACTGGTCTCATTAACAGTCAAGAAATACTCATACTCATTGACTCTGGAAGCTCTTGTACTTTCATTAGTGAGAAAACTGCAGCACTGTTGCAATGTCCAGTTACAGAGGCCCCACAGATTCAGATCACAGTGGCAAATGGGGAAAAGTCATGATTGTCATCAACAAGTACAACAGATTGACTTGGTGGGCACGGGGTCATACCTTTTGCACTGATGCTAGAGTGTTGCCATTACCTTATTATGATTTGGTGTTAGGAATGGATTGGTTGGAAAAATGCAGTCCTATGTGGATTCATTGGAAAAGGAAATTGCTTAGATTCTCTTATGAAGGTAGTAGGATCAGTCTTAAAGGCATCAAGGATACCTTATCCACTTGTCCCAAGGTGAAGGCTAGGAAATTGAAAGGCCTCATAAGGAAAGGGGGATTGCACGGATCATTCACCTATGTCAATCTCAACCTCTTGTCCAAGAAAATACCATCCACGATCCTATCAAGCAGGTTGATAACCGAACATGAGCATTTATTCAGGACACCGATTCTCTTCCTCCTCAAAGAGAATTTGATCACGATATTCCATTTATTCCCCGGAGTGAAGCCTTTGTAAATGTTAAGCCCCTACAGAATCTTGCCCAAGTCAAAAGGATGAAATTGAGAGACAAATACAAGAGATCTTGACCAATGGAATTATCAAGCCTAGTCAAAGCCCATTTGCCTCCCCGGTCATTTTGGTCAAGAAAAAGGATGGCACCGGAGATTGCATGTGTGGACTACAGGCGGCTCAACAACATCACCATAAAGAACAAGTACCCTTTACGTGGTGGATGAACTGTTGGATGAATTGCATGGGCAAAGCATGGTTTACAAAACTGGATATGAGGTGCGGATATCATCAAATTCGACTTACACCGGTAGATGAACCAAAAACAAAGCATTCGAGAACTCATAGTGGTCTTTGGGAATTGAGTCATGCCCTTTGGGCTCACTAATGCTCCCTGCAACATTTCGGTCACTCATGAACACTATCTTTCGGCCACTTCTCGGGAAATGTGTACTAGTCTTTGTGGATGATATACTTGATATCTGATCCCACCTTAGAGGCTCATATGGAACATCTACAAGCGGTTTTCACTATCTTGAATCGGCATGAGTCATTCTTTGAAAAAGATCCAAATGCACATTTGGCCAACAAACCCCTGGAATATCTTGGCCATATCATCGGTGCTCAAGGGGTAGCTCTGATCCTAACAAAATTGAAGTTGTGGCTCAATGGCCGGTGCCAACAAATGTCAAACAACCGAGAGGGTTCTTAGGATTGTCGGGCTATTACTGAGAAAATTTATCAAGAACTATGGTGTACTCGGCCAGACCAGCGACAGCATTTGCTTAAGAAGGACACCTTGTTCCTTTGGACACCACAACTCCAAGTGGCATTTGACACTCTAAAGCAAGCATTAATCACCGCACCGGTATTAGTACTTGCCCGATTTTGCCAAGCCTTTCACAAAGTGGAAGCAGGCGCCTTCTCTTTTGGCATTGGAGCAGTTCTATCTCAAGAAGGGCATCCCTGTAGCTTACATCGGCAAGGCCTTGGGTCCTAAAGCACAAGCACTATCTACATATGAAAAAGAGTGTATGGCGTGATCCCGGCAATTACCAAATGGAAACAAAGATATCTCTGGCACAAAGAGTTCACAATTGCAAGCGATCACAAGAGTCTCATCCATCTAGGGGAGCGAAGTTACATGAAGGAATGCAGCAAAAGGCTTTCATTAAACTCTTGGGCCTCAATATAAAATTCTATACAAGAAAGGGCTGGAAAATAAGGCGGTGATGCCTTGTCAAGACAAGTGGACTCAAAGAACATCCCCGGCAATATCGCAAGCATTCCCGGATGGATAGAAATCATTGTTGAAGGTTACAATCAAGATCCGAAACTAAACAAGCGCTAACTGAACTCGGCTTAACAGGATCTAATGATAAAGGGTTCTCTCGTCGGATGGCATTATAAAGTATAAGAAACGAGAATACATTTGGGTAATCACACCGAGGCTCAACAAGCAGTTCTGTTGGCTATGCACTCTAGTGGCCTTGGGGGCCATAGTGGCATCACTGCAACATATCACAAGATTAAGGCTTTGTTTGCTTGGCCTCAGTTGAAGAAATCAGTCCAGGAATACATACAAACTGCGAGGTATGTGCTCAAGCAAAACCACGAACATTGTAGATTGCCCGGATTATTACAGCCATTACGGTCCCAAACCAAGCTTGGCATACTATTAGTCCGGATTTCATTGAAGGGTTACCCAAATCCAAATCCCATGACACAATTTTGGTGGTCATTGACAAGCTCACTAAGTATGCTCACTTCTTATGCTTAGCACATCCTTACACTGCATTGTCAGTAGCACAACTCTTCCTGGCCAATGTATATAAACTTCATGGTATGCCTTCAGTCATTATCTCAGACCGTGACAGAGTATTCACCTAGTGCACTTTGGCAAGAGCTCTTCAGGCTTACTGAGACAACACTGAACATGAGCTCAGCATATCATCCGCAAACTGACGGTCAGACAGAGCGTCTGAACCAATGCTTAGAAACATATCTTCGATGCATGGTCCACTCTTGTCCTCAGAAATGGGCTCAATGGATACCCTTAGCTGAATACTGGTATAACACAACATATCATTCAGCTCATGGCCGTACACCCTTTGAAGCACTGTATGGTCATCCTCCTAAGCACTTTGGCATAACCATCTCTGATACTGGTGTTGTTCCTGATCTGGATGACTGGCTTACCGCTAGGAACACAATGTTGCAGCACATTCAGTACAACTTAGCTCGTGCTCAACATCGTATGAAAAATCAAGCAGATAAAAATAGGCAAGAGCGCAGCTATGCCATTGGTGATTGGGTTTATGTCAAGCTCCAGCCTCATATTCAACAATCTGTCAGTCGGAGGACCAATCAAAAGCTCAGCTTCAAGTATTTTGGACCATATTTAGTATTGCAAGCTGTGGGCAATGTGGCTTATAAGTTGCAGTTACCAGCTTCCAGTCAGATACACCCAGTTATCCATGTTTCTCAGTTGAAGAAAGCATTGCCTCCAAATGTTCAGGTATCTGGTGATCAGGATCTGCAGCTGCTGTACATGTTGGACTCGCTACCACCAACTCAGGTATTGGCTCGCCGTTTTCATTTGGTTGGTCGTCGTGCCGTTTCTTCTGTTCTGCTGCAGCGTGAGGCATGCCCGACTCACTGGGCGACCTGGGAACCGGCGACGGCTGCAACGGCTGTTCTGAAAGATGTTGAATCACCAGCAACACGAGGACGCGTTGCTTCTTGAGGAGGGGGCAATGTCAAGATATGGGCCGTAAGCCGTGCATAGGTATTGAGCTACACTAGCTTGTTGGGCCTGTAAGTCGGCCTATGAGTCGCAGGGATGTATTGACGGGCTTAAGCCCATTTTTTGTATCTGAGACTAGGATTAAACTGGCTGTGAGGGTGGATGGGAGGACAGCTAAGAATGAAATAGAACTTGTTCTTCTTCTTCCTTCTCACGAAACCGTGCTCTGAGACGGCGTCGCCGTGCTCCTCGCCGCGCGTGATCGCCGGCAATTCTATCTCCCTGTCCTAGTAACGTGACAGATGTCCTCCTCCATGAGCATGCGCGAAATGAAGGGGAGCGCGAGGTCGTCCGTGGAGGCCACCGGGTCCTCCTCGCTGGGCGTCGGAGGGAGGTCGAGGAAGGCGGAGGGGTAGAACGGCTCAGCCTCGAGAGGCCCCTGCCCCGGGAACTCCTCGGCGTGGCGCCCATGCCCGACCGGCCGGTAAAAAATCGAAGCTTCAATCGGGTTGTTGACGAGTATCGCGCGCGTTCGCGTCGGGGGGAAGATGGAGACGGAGAGGGACCGAATCGGGGTAGCTGTGCGCCTGTGCTGTGGTAGATGGGACTGGAAGACATTGACGCCCGGCAAAGTGGAAGGTAGGAGGAGGAGTCAAGTAGCGAAGATTCGGGGAGGGTGGCGGCCGCAAGCCGTCGTGGAAAAACCGGCCGGGTTGATGCTAAGCGGCGGCGGCGGCTAGTGCGAGTTCTGTTCTTCTACAGTTGCAAGTGCATTTTTTCAAAAAATAAATAAATAAATAAAAATGTTCGAAGTGCGGCCGCGAGGCCCGCGAGCATGCTGAGTGCGGATGCAGAGTTGCAGACTGCAGGTCGACTGTCATAGATTTATGGCAACGTATGCTATGCAAACCAAACTCCTGTGCAAACTATGCAAACTCTAATCAAGACCACAGGAATCTAATCCGATGGCTGGTAATTTTAGCACTTAAACCCCTCCACTCATCCCATCTCGATCTGTTGCAAAACACCCCCATGAGTGGGAGGGTTTAAGTGCTAAAATTACCCGACCATCGGATTAGATTCCTGTGGTCTTGATTAGAGTTTGCATAGTTTGCACAAGAGCCTAGTTTGCATAGCATACGTTCCCTAGATTTATAGGCGTAGGTTTCCTTCCTTGCCCAGTCACTAGAGTTCGCTAGCCTTATACTCCCTACAGAAATTATATGTTGTTTTAAACAATATTTAAGTCAAATATTGAAAACATAAATTATAAATAATTTTTAAATTATTAAATTTAAAAAAATATGAAAACTATATGAATAGATTTATCTTGAAAAATACTTTCATAAATATATAAATATATTACTTTATAATGTGTATTTTTATAAAAATATGAAGTCAAAGTTATACTTTAGAGACCGTGTCGTGGAATATATTCTTCTTTATTGGTAGATAAAATAAGTCTTGATTGAAACATGGTTTTTAATAATTTCTTTAATTATATATTTATATATAAGTGTTGCTATTTTCTATTTAGATTCTTGGTAGCTAAAGATAAGAGTGAAATTAGCTCTCCAAACTGTTGGAAAATATAGAGTAATTTTTTATTAAAATGACTCTCCAAAGTTGCCGATCCGCAAGATAGCCGGTTAGGCGTTTTCACGCGGATGCAGTAGATAGGAATACTCAACGGTCCGATAAAGCCTTTCACGGCGGAGAAGATCATCTACGACAGTATCTTCGTCGACAACTCAACAATGCGATAGCTTTTTCCGGATTCACACAAACACTGGCCGAGGCGACGCGCACGCCAGCACGTCTAATTGCCGATGTTGGCTACGTAGTATGATTAGCAAGTAATAGACCATGTTCTAATTCGGCTAGAGAGAATATAGCTGATTGTATAACACCTTTTCCATCTAGTGTGTTACATCGGTGGCGTGTCGTTGTAATCTTTCGATCCTAATACAAATGATGTGTAAACTTTTTTATATATTCAAAAAGAAAATGATTCAGAAAGTAAAAAACTCTTAGAAGCTACTTTCTCCTACTTAGCATTGGTAAATTACTAAACATAATTTATCCAAAATTCTGCACTTGCCAAATGACGAGAAGAAAGTTTTACATGCCGACTGAGACTGTATTAGAACTTTTACATGTGGTCTCACTGTTTTGTCGTTTGGACATGTCCTACGTGCTAATATGCCTTCCAAACTACTCCTTCCATTTTAAACTATAAATCATTCTAAAAATTTTAAAGAGTTAAATTTTTTTTAAATTTAACCAAATTTTATAATAATTATAATAACAACTAAGTATTATTAGATTTTTTATTAGTTATATTTTTATAGTATACCTATTTGATGTCATAAATATTTATGACCTCTAGAATTCTGGTTAAACTTGAAATGTTTGAACTCTCCAAGATTCTTAAAATGATTTATAATTTGGAATGAGAGAATAATTAATTGTTCTATCTAATTTTTACGCGTCGGGTTTTGTTAAAAGGAAGATGTTCAAAAATAATTTGTTTCTTAATGCACTTAAGGCAATAGAAAATTTATTTGAAGGATTATAACTCTGCTCCCTAGGCATCGGAGGAAGATCTGGTCCATCTTTTTTTTTTTCGTTGCCTATTTGCTGTTACCTTTTTTGACCGAAGTCGGTAGGTCTCTTGGTACCAAACACTTTAGAGCTGGAAGTTATCTTGGAAAATTTCAGAACGCATCTTCATTTTACCTTTCTTCGTGGAAGTGATCATTATAATATGCTGGGCAAATGAGAAATATTGCCGTCCTAAGTGGCATGTCGCCCTTTATGCAAAGCAGCAGCAAGTTGATCTTTAAAAAGAAATTTGCTCTAGTTGAACTAAAAGCAAAGCAAAACTTCATCCTTAAATTAAATAAATCTATGGCTAGAAGCTTTTTTGTGTGGTTTGCTTAATTTTTCTTAACCTTCTCATTTTCCCATCTGATTTCTTCTCTCTCCCCTTTATAACTCTTAACTCTATTTTTGGCCATGAGCCCGCCACCTTCCGGCTTGCTGGATACTACATGGCTTCATAAATCATCCTATTCACTTATCTTATCAGCTGAATTTATTAGTTATTTAAATAATATTTTTCTCTCACAGCAAATCAGCCGACTTATTTTATCAGCCGATTTGTATGGCCAGCCGAACAACCTAAGGTCTTGTTTAGTTCCATGCAACTTTCAATTGAAATTGCAAGTTTTTTCACTCTCTCTCCATCACATCAATTGTTTCCCGCATGTAAATAGCATTAAATATAAATAAAAAAATAACTAATTGCACAGTTTGGTTGTAAATCACGAGGCGAATCTTTTGAGCCTAGTTGGGCCACGATTGGACAATATTTACCACAAACAAACGAAATGCTACAGAGGACTTTACAATCTCTCTCCTCTCACAAATTTGTTGCCGCATGTAAAGAGTATTAAATATAAATAAAAAAAATAACTAATTACATAGTTTTGTTGTAAATCACGAGGCGAATCTTTTTTTGAGCCTAGTTGGGCCACGATTGGACAATATTTACCAAATAAAACGAAGTCTTCTGAGGACTTTACAATCTCTCTCCTCAAAAGTTTCGTGGAACTAAACAAGGCCTAAATATATCTGGAGCTACTTTAACCCCCATCATTGACTAAAAAAAATAAAACACCTCCATAGCGGTGACCAAAGGCGAGGCACCGTTGCCCATGGTCACTTCAGCTACAACCGAAGCCACTATACTGTTGGTGCCACAATTTAGTCCTAATGTTCAAAAGACCGAATTTTTTTTAGCCAGTTATCGTTTGCAACTACACTGGAAAATTCGCTACCTTATAAAAAACATATCGGTATCAAAATTCTCCGTTCAAAGAACCAAAAATGACCTCCACATAGTATTTATGTCCTTGGTCAGTGGTCATTTTCAAAAAAAGTGGTCACCTGCAAAGACATTCGTGGCCCCACTCGCTAGTCGCTAGTGGCTAATCGGTTGCCTTGCCTCCATCAACCGTACCACTACTGAGCAAGTGAGCAACAGACACTCCAATAGCTCCACTGTGGCTGCCGCCGCCGCAGTCGTATCGACGTCGTCCACGAAGGTTCCCTGCTTGACTTTCCCAGTCTCCTCCGACTCCATCTTCTACCCTCCACTCCACCACTGCTGCCCGAATTTGGTTCTTTTCCATCGTCTCCATGTTTTCTCCACTGCAAACCTACCATAATCGTCATCAACCGGATAAAGCTTCGATTGTTACCGACAGTCAGGCATGGCCGGCACGCCGGAGGAGTTCGGGGCAGGGGGGGCCCCGAGCCTGAGCCGTTCTCCCCCTCCGTCTTCCTTGACCTTCCTCCGACGCCAAGCGAAGAGGACCCCGGCGGCCTCCACGGACGACCTCGTGCTAACCTTCATCTCGCGCATCCTCATGGAGGAGGACATCGACGAAAAGTTCTTGTACCACTACCCGACCACCCGGCGCTCCTCCAGGCGCAGCGGCCTTTCGCCCAGATCCCTCTCCGACGCAAGCGCCGCCTCCGATTCTTTCGCCACCAGCAGTGATGGAGGCGGCGCGCACCCTTCCGCCATCCTCCGGCGCCCCGGGTTCGCCAACAACGCCACCTGGCCCTACGATCCGGCCGAGTTATCCCAGCTGTTCCTGTCCTCGCCATGCCCAGACATTGGAGCAGGAATCGGCGACTTCACCGCAGATAGCGCCAACCAATTCTTGTTGCCCCAACAAGAGACCGCCCGGCCGCGAGATTCCATCGAGTGCGGGCAAGGCCTACGCGTTCGGAATTGCGGCGGCGGCGGCATCCGGTGGCGGAGTTGTTGATCGGCCCCCGAGGAGGAGGCGACTACATCGACCATCTCCTCTCTTAACGGAGAGCAGGGGTTAACATGGACATGCTCAACCAGGCGTTCCTCGGGGGCATGGAGTGTTAGATGTTTTGGGCCATGGGCCAAATAATTCCATATAAATCCCAAAGGCCCACTCACAAATGCATGTATATATGGAAAGGTGGGGGACTTTAGTCCCACCTTGCTACTTCAAGAGAAGTGAGGCCAACTTAAATAGTTGAGCTATCTCACTCTTGTTGAAGCTATGGATGAGGAGAGGGAAAAGGAAGAACCACACGCTGCCCTTTGGCTGGCCCGGCTTTGGGCGGGGCGGGCGGGCGGGGCCAATGGGCGCAAGACGCACGACATGCGCGTGAATGGTCCGGCGATTTCGGGGCCTCCGCCCTTGCGGGTCGGCGGCCTCCTTTTGTCACTTGATATTTTTTGCATGCATGGAGAAAATTGCTGGCCTATTTGGTAAGCAATTATTCTCACGTTATGGTAAGTGTACAAGCGGAAGGACAATTACCGTAACGCTGTGATTAAGCGGCTAATCGCTTTCCTTAGCTGCGACGCGTGTATAAATAAGGGGCGAGACGTCGTCCTCAATACGAAGAATTCATCTCTTCCCGTTCCGCGGTCTGCTTTTGCGCCGCTGTCCTCCCCATCCCGTCGCCGGCGTGCCGCCGGTGCCGGGAGAGCAGGCTCGAAGCCTACGTCTCCTCGCGTCCCGCACGGGGTAGGGGCGATCGTTTTTTTGAGAAGCGCCGTCGCGGCGCTCATTTGGGCGTCTTCTTCCCCTACGCCACCGCCGCCCGATCCCGATCTCCGTCGGACGGTCCGCTACGTCTTCGTCTTCGCCCGTCTACGCGCCCGATATTCCCCTTTGTAATGATGTCTTGTCTTTTTTTTGTTGTTCGTTTTCGTTTCTCTTACGTCGTTCGCACTAGATAGAGTGGTTATGCCTCGGATCTTAGTGCTGGTGTTAAATCATATTCATGTTGTTGGTCTTTTCCTTATTGTCGGAATTATTTTATGCATCGCTAAATTGCTTTTATTTCCAACAATCCAAAAACCCGATAGGCATTTAGCGATGACTAAGGGATATATCTTGATGCGATGGAACAGGAGAAATTGGCCGGTGTGAATTTTAAGAGGTGGCGACGAGGGCTCGATTGTGGGCGATCGCTATGGGCGTGTTTTTGGGTCGTGGGTAATCCTCCCGCACTACCTCTCGGATCGAGAAAGAGGTGCGGGGAGTTTATGCGGCTACGACGATTTTCGTCGGATGCGTCTTTGGCGTTCTCTCGACCCGGTGTGTGATGTTTACATGAACATCAAGAGTCTTGCTGAACGTGGGAGGCACTTGAACACAAGTTCGGTGCTGCAGATGCCGGCACGAGCGTGTATGTGATGGAGAAGTACCACGACTACAAAATGGTTGAAAACCGTTCGGTCGTGGAGCAGGCTCATGAGTTCCAACTTATTGTGAGGGAACTCGAACAGCTCGGACATGTTTTGCCCGATAAGTTTGTGGCCGGTGGCATTATTGCCAAGTTGCCCTCCGTCTTGGAGGAACTTTGCCACGGCTACGAAACATAAAAAAGAGAGAAGATCTCGTTGAGGATCCGTTGGCTGGTCTTGATGTTGAAGAGAAGGCTCGGGCAAAGGATGCTCCACCAAAGGCACTGAAGCAGTCCCAACGCCAATGTGATGTAGCACGCCGGGCAAGAACAAGCGTAAGGCTGTTCGGACTACTCAGTTCAAGAAGAAGAAGAATATGGATGAAGTTGTGTGCTTTGTTTGCGGTGAGATGGACACTTCGCCAAGAAGTGCAAGAACCGCAAGGGCATCAAGAAGAATCGGCGAGGGGCGTAAATCGCCAACGTGACTATTGGCGATCCTAGCGGATGCGGGTATGGTAATTCTTTACCTAGTGTATTTTACGTATGTCAATCTAATGACCGGTGGATAGATACAGGTGCCAATATTCATGTTTGTCTTGATATCTCTATGTTTTCTTCCTACCCGGTCGCACGAGGTTCAACCGTCATGATGGGGAACGGCTCGCATGCCTCGTTCTTGGTGTTGGTTCGGTTGATCCGAAGTTCGCCGGGAAAGATCGTGCGGCTCAAGAACGTGCAAAGCATGCGCCCTCAATAAAAAAGAAGAACCTCGTTAGTGGATCCCTCTTGTGTCGAGATGGATTCAAGCTGGTATTTGAGTCGAATAAAGTAGTCATTTCGAGGTATGGCCAATTCATTGGCAAAGGCTATGACAGCGGAGGCTTGTTCCGCTTTTCACTCTCCGATTTTGTAATAAAGTTGTGAACCATGTGTGTGATTCAAACAATTCGGTGGCTGATATATGGCATTCACGTTTGTGTCACATTAATTTTGGTTGTATGTCGCGTCTATCCGTTATGAATTTAATTCGAATTTTTCTATAGTCAAAGGCTCTAAATGTCAAGCATGTGTGCAAGCAAAGCAACCTCGTAAGCCACACAAGGCTATAGGCGGGAGGTGCACGACAAGTATTAGAGCTCATTCATTTCGATCTTTGTGAAATGAATGGTGTGTTGACAAAAGGAGGAAAAAGATACTTTATGACCTTAATTGATGATGCAACTAAATCTTTTGCTATGTGTTCCTTCTAAAATCTAAAGATGAGGCGTTTGAATGTTTTAAGACTTATAAGGCTGAGGTAGAAAACCAATTAGAAAAGAAAATCAAGCGTGTTAGGTCCGATCGTGGTGGAGAGTATTTTTCCAATGAGTTTAACCTTTTTCGTGCGGAGAATGGAATAATTCATGAACGGACACCTCCACATTCGCCCCAATCTAATGGGGTTGCCGAAAAAAGAAAGAACCGGACGTTAATGGACTTGGTGAATGCCATGTTAGGAACATCTGGTATAGCTAAAGCATGGTGGGGGAGACTATTTTAACAAACATGTCATGTTCTAAATAGAGTTCCAACTAAAAATAGTGATATTACTCCGTATGAAGGATGGAAAGGTCGGAAACCATCACTCAATTATTTGCGTACTTGGGGGCTGTTTGGCCATGGTTAGCGTACCAATTAATAAGAAACGCAAGCTCGGACCGAAAAAAGCTTGATTGATTGTATCTTCTTGGGATACGCGTACCATAGCACGGCGTATAAGTTCTTAGTGATTAAATCTGAAGCGCCCGGATGTTATAGTTGGTTCACTCTTGGAGTCACGGGATGTTACTTTCTTTGAGAATATTTTTCCGATGAATGTTGCTTGTTCTTTACCGAGTTCGTCTAATGAAGTTATTCACGAACCCACACCCTCTCTTGAACCAATCATAGAACCACTTGGTAATGAGGAGGATGACAAGTGTTGTAGCTCAGAAGGAGTAAGAGACAAAGGATTGCAAAATCCTTTGGTGATGACTTCTTTGTGTATCTCATAGATGATACTCCCACAACCATTGCAGAGGCATATGCATCACCGGATGCGGATTCTTTGGAAGGATGCGGTCCGTAGTGAGATGGACTCCATCACCGCAAATGGAACATGGGAAGTAGTAGACAAACCGGTGGGTTGGGTTGCAGGCCGATTGGCTGTAAATGGGTATTTAAGAAGAAGCTTAGGCTTTGACGGTACTATTGAAAAGTACAAGGCAAGGCTTGTTGCTAAAGGTTTTACACAAAAAGGAAGACGAGGATTTCTTTGACACCTACTCACTGTTGCGGATTAACTACAATCCGAGTGCTATTATCCTTGGTCGCTTCCCATGGTCTTCTTGTCCACCGGATGGACGTGAAGGCGGCTTTCCTTAATGGAGAGCTAGAGGAAGAAATTTACATGAACCGGCCCGATGGATTTATAGCAGAAGGACAAGAGGGCAAGGTGTGCGGGTTACTCAAATCTTTGTATGGCCTAAAGCGAGGCACCTAAGCGGTGGCATGAGAAGTTTGAGCAGACTTTGACTTGACTGGCTTTGGGTTTGCAGTAAATGAAGCCGACACTTGTGTGTACTACCGTTATGGTGGGGGCAAAGGAGTAATCCTGTGTTTGTATGTGGACGACATACTAATTTTTTGGGACAAGTATCGATGAGATTAATGACGTAAAGTCATTCTTATCCTAAAATTTTGACATGAAAGATTTGGGAGTAGCCGATGTGATTCTCAATATTAAAGTTAACAAGGGTGAGAATGGGATTACTCTTTTGCAATCTCATTATGTGGAAAAGGTTTTGAGCCGCTTTGGCTATATGAATTGCAAACCTTCTCCAACACCCTATGATCCTAGCCTAATACTTGAGAAAGAATAAGAGGCTAGGAAAGGATCATCCGAGATACTCCCAGCATTATTGGCTCATTGATGTATCTAGCTAGCGCAACCCGCCTACGATATCTCATTTTCTTTGTAAGCAAGTTGAGTAGATTTTCCTCTAATCGGGGAACCGATCATTGGCGGGGTATTGATCGTGTAATGCGCTATCTAAAAGGCACAATGAGTTATGGAATTCACTATTCAGGGTACCCAGGAGTACTTGAAGGATATAGTGATTCAAACTGGATTTCAGAAGGCGACGAGTTAAAGGCCACTAGTGGATACATATTCACTTTGGGTGGTGGCGTCTCTTGGAGATCTTGTAAGCGGACAATACTTACAAAATCTACAATGGAGGCGAGCTCACGGACTCTACGATACGACCTCTAGTGAGGCTGAATGGTTAAGAGAAATGTTGATGGACTTACCTATGGCGGAAAAACTAATTCTGCTATTCTCATAAACCGTGATAATCAAACGGTGATCACAAAGGTGAAGAATAGTCGAGGATAATGGAAAGAAGTCCAAACAAACATATAAAGCGTAGGCCGAAGTGCGTCGAGAAAATTAAGGAGCTCCGGAGTAATAGGCGTGGAATATATCCGGACGCCTAAGAACCCGGGCGAGCATCCCTTCACCAAGGGACTATCACGAACGGTGATTGACAATGCATCGAAGGAGATGGGATTGAGACCCATGTGAGTTAACCTCGGTAGTAACCCAACCTATGTGATCGGAGATCCCGTGAATTAGGACACAGGAAGAACAAGCTGTTGGTTAACGGGGAGAGTACAACCTTTTCCTTTAACCCACTCCGTTGGAGATGCGGTACTCTCATTTTACGTAAAAGGCGGGGTTGACTTTGTCTTAATGTGTTACGAGGCTTTATAGCGAGATCTTGTCCCTCGTAGTATCCCCTGTAAGAACACACCTATGTGAGCCCAACTGTTAGTCGCAGTTTATAAGAATTGGGTATTCTTTAATAAGCTCATGAAGTGAGTTAGGAGTATGACTTATACGCTCCACTCGCGGGGTTGGCGATGGCAGCCTAGTATCAGTCAAGACTTCAAGTGAAGCCTATTCGCACCAAACTGCCAATTCAAGGCCTAGTCCATTGTGCAGTTGCGGATGGGCCTATCTTGATGTTCTAGGTGGATGTTCAACCTTAACCGGTCTCCACTGAATAGCTGGTATATTAACGGTACTGTGGTACAGGGAGTATGACTCGCGTGCCCTTGGGATGTGGTGGGGGATTGTTAGATGTTTTGGGCCATGGGCCAAACAATTCCATATAAATCCCAAAGGCCCACTCACACATGCATGTATATATGGAAAGGTGGGGGGACTTTAGTCCCACCTTGCTACTTCAAGAGAAGTGAGGCCAACTTAAATAGTTGAGCTATCTCACTCTTGTTGAAGCTATGGATGAGGAGAGGGAAAAGGAAGAACCACACGCTGCGGCTCGCCTCGCCTCGCCTCGCTGCCCGGGCGGGGCGGGCGGGGCTAATGGGCGCCACACGCACGACATGCGCGTGAATGGTCCGGCGATTTCGGGCCTCCGCCCTTGCGGGGTGCGCGGCCTCCTTTTGTCACTTGATATTTTTTGCATGCATGGAGAAAATTGCGCTGGCCTATTTGGTAAGCAATTATTCTCACGTTATGGTAAGTGTACAAACGGAAGGACAATTACCGTAACGCTGTGATTAAGCGGCTAATCGCTTTCCTTAGCTGCGACGCGTGTATAAATAAGGGACGAGACGCCGCCCTCAATACGAGAATTCATCTCTTCCCGTTCCACGGTCTTTGCGCTGCCGCTGTCCTCCCCATCCCGTCGCCCGACGTGCCATCGGTGCCGGGAGAGCAGGCTCCGAAGCCTACGTCTCCTCGCCCCCCGGGTAGGGGACGATCGAGGTTTTTGGGAAGCGCCGTCGCGGCGCCATTGGGCGTCTTCTTCCCTACGCCGCCGCCGCCGATCCCGATCTCCGTCGACGGTCTGCTACGTCTTCGTCTTCGCCTTCGTTCACGCGCCGATATTCCCCTTTGTAATGATGTCTTGTCTTTCTTTGTTGTTCGTTTTCGTTTCTCTTAAATGCGTTCGCACTAGATAGAGTGGTTATGCCTCAGATCTTAGTGCTGGTGTTAAATCATATTCATGTTGTTGGTCTTTTCCTTATTGTCGGAATTATTTTATGCATCGCTAAATTGCTTTTATTTCCAACATGGAGGAGGCCAAAAAATTCTTGCCCACTGACAACAGTCTGGTCGAGGCTCGATGCTGCAAGCTATCACAAGTCCTTATCCCAGGCCATGCAAGGAACGGAAACAAAGACAAGGTGGACAGAATGTTAACATTGCAGGGAATCAGTAATGGCGGGGGCGCAAGAAACGGTGTAATTGGCAGGACTTGGAGAGTGCAGAGACGAAAGCAGGAAGAGCAAGCTGATGGTGCTGGAGCTGGAGGGGAACAGACGAGATTATTGATGAAATAATTCTCAATGAGTATCGCCTGTGCCTCAATGGAATGCTAGGTCTGGACATCACTATGGACACTAAGGATGGGAAGAACGTCAAGAAGGGGAATTGGAAACTGCAAAGGCAGAGCTTGAATGAGGCAGTGGATTTCCATACGATGCTTATCCACTGCGCACAAGCTGTTTGGATGGACGATCGTTGGAGTGCCACCAAGCTACTTAGGCAGATCAAGCAGCATTCCTCACCGAGGGGAGATGCCAATCAAAGGTTGGCACATTGTTTTGCTGATGGATTAGAGGCACGACTGGAAGGCACAGGAAGCCAGGTTTACAAGTCACTCATGTCCAAGCGAACCTCGCAAGTGGATATCCTTAAAGCCTATCAGCTGTACCTAACAGTTTGCTGCTTCAAGATGATGGCCTACAAGTTCTCCAACATGACCATTGCCAATGTTATTGCAGGGAGGAGAAAACTGCACATTGTAGACTATGGCATGCGTGAAGGGATCCAGTGGCCTAGCTTCCTTGGCATTTTGTCTACTTGGGAAGGTGGACCACCAGAGGTGAGGATCACCGGCATTGATCTTCCCCAGACTGGATTTCGCCCAGCTGCTCATATTGAAGAGACTGGACGCCGGCTCAGTAAATGTGCCCGTCAGTTTAGCATACCATTCAAGTTCCAAAGCATTGCTTCAAAGTGGGAGATGGTTTCTGTTGATGACCTGCATATTGACCCTGACGAGGCACTCATCATCAATGGTCTATTTGATTTTGGGAACTTGATGGATGAGGGTGTTGACATATATAGCCCAAGCCCTAGGGATATGGTCCTCAATAACATCCGAAAGATGCGACCAGATGTGTTTATCTTTTGTAATATCAATGGCTCCCATGGGATGCCATTCTTTGTGACACGGTTCCGAGAGGTGCTGTTCTTTTTCTCGGCACTATTTGACATGCTTGATGTTACAGTTCCACGGGACAACAACCAACGCTTGCTGATTGAGCGCGACCTCTTTGCACGGTTTGCCATGAATGTCATTGCCTGTGAGAGGGCTCCGATAGGGGTTGAGCGTCATGAGACATATAAGCAATGGCAAGTGCGGAACCACCGGCAGGACTGAAACAGCTGCCGTTGGATCCAGATATTGTTAAGGTCGTGAGGAATAAGGTCAAGGACAGCTATCACAAGGACTTTGTCATCGATGTGGATCACCACTGGCTCTTGGAAGGGTGGAAGGGCGCATAATCTGTGCCATGTCGACATGGGTTGCAGATGATGCTTTCTCGGAACATTAGCTGCTTTTTGTTCTGGGAGTGAGGTATTGATAATCGTGCATACTTGGACTAGTGATAAAAAAAAAATAACCTATGTTTAAATGTAGACATTGACCTGTAATGTAAAATTGTTATGTTCCATTAGGTGACATAGTTGCAGCTTAAAGCAATGTAAGATCTTACCATATTTCTGCATGGGTTAATGCATAAATCATGTTGATTTACAACAAGCTGAAGAAACCTGGTTTTTGTTTTCTATGGAGTAGTATATATCTGTATGAGTATTTGTTATTCTTAGCGCAATCTGTTTCTTTTTAAATTCACTCTCTGTTGTACCATCAGATTTTTGGCACTTGCCTTGTGTCTGGAAAGAGTAAAGAGGTGCTTGATCAACCATTAATGTCGCATTGGTTATTCACAGTAGTCATTTCTACATTTTTCTAATTTTCTGGTAACTGTTTAAAATGAAAAAATTAAGGATATTATACTGTACTCCAGTTTCAAATTTCTTGGGTGATTTCTGCTGAACATTTGCATTTAGAAATGTTCAACTATAAGAGGTGTCCAGATTCAAGATTAAGTTCAGTTGCTGCAACATGGGATGAGCTGATCTCTGGGACCTGCTTGGTGAAACATATATTAAGTCTATAGTTGTGTTGGTTCTGAAGGAAGGTTTTGATGCAGGTACAGTATGTTCTGTTGTTACCTCATTCACATCCATCCATTGTTTATGTACTATAGCATTTTAGATGCATGATCAACAAAAGTAGTGGTGTACAAGTATTTAGGCAGATTACAAACAGTGAATAGACCTTCATTTAGTAACCACTAGAAAACCTGGCGCGGCGTTGCCGCACCCTTGAGTGGGCCTGCTTATACCCTATCATTTGTATTTTAGTATCTCTTTCTAGTATTTCTTAGCAATAGTTGACAATGCAATGTTTGAGAAAAAGATATTTAACTTTAGCATCATTTGAATTGATATATGGTGAGTAAAATATACAAAATAGTAATGCTACAAAAGTATGGTCGGGTCTATCGGGAACACCTCAGAGGTATTGTCATATGATCAAATTGGAATAAAATTCGCTATATTATGGATCTCACAGTTAGCATGGTGATTTTGTAGGTTCTTACCGCTTTAGAATTTACACTGACAAAAATGACAGCATGACAACAGTAGCATTCGCATTTATATGTGATTGTGAGTTAATTTGCCAATTAAAGAAGAGATGGCCTTCAATATATTTAAAATTTCCTCCTAGCTGAGTATATAGATGTTGAAGTTCGCTGGAAAAGAGACAAATTCTTGGTATATGTAGATTAGGCTGCTAATGGAATTGTTCAAAAGAAGGGCTATTTGCATTTGTGACAATCACCGAAAAATAGAAAAAAAAGATTTGAATATATAGGGTTTTATTTTAGAAGATTTTTGTTCGAAGAATTACAGAGTATGGGATTTGGTGTTAGGATGGATGAGATAAACTCAGTAAAACACAAATGAGAGAAATTTAGAAATTATTTTATATTTTTGGATGATGATGAAGGGGTGAAAAATATTTAGGTATGATCTAGAGTAGTTCTAGTTTATTTAGAAATTTTTGGAAAGGAAAAGGACTTTCTTTAATCTTTTGGGTACGTTTCTCGTGAACGCGTAGCATTTCTTATATGAATAGTGCATGAACATTGGTGAACAGTGCAAATTATAATATTTTTGTAAGGTTTAAAAATTAGAATAAATTAATAACATATGAATTTGTCACTTTTTTTTGTTTGATATTTGATTAATTTGAGTATTTTCGTAGAAATAGAACTCTTTGAATTCGAAAGTGGGTCAAAATGAAGTGAAAATTTATTATGTTTTTTATTCAGATATAAATATTTATAGATAGCTTTCATTATTTTATCGATTAATTGCAGTGCCTATGAAAATAAATTAATAGTTTTTTTTAGGTACGAAAATTTTCAGTCTAGGGTAAATTTGATAGGGTTAATGTTTTTTTTTAAAAAAAAACTAGCATGTCAGCCGTCATGAAGAGTGTATGTACAGTGAAAAGTACGTGCACAAGTGATTGAACAGTGTTTACACAGTGTTTGAACAGTGTTTTTGAAAGCGATTTGCTGAGCGATTTGAGCCGTCCGATCGAGATCCGACGGCCGAGATTTGCTGTCGACGTGGCACGCTCTCCTGCGCGAGCTTGAACTCTGGTTTCGAAAGGTAAAGATAATTAGGTTAGTGTATTATGTGTCTGCTATTTTTTTTTTTTGGGAGGGAGGGGGGGGTGTAGAAAAAGGATATCTGCTTCAGTTCCTGGGCAGTATAGCATATGGCTAATAGACCTTCATTTAGTAACCATAATTTAGGTACAGTGTATTATGTGTCTGCTGTTTTTTTGGGGTAGAAAAAGGATATCTGCTTCACTTCCTGGGCAGTATAGCATATGCTATTACTCTGTTTTCAAGTACATTTTGTTCAATGCAGACTCTTAATCACTAGTAGCTGTAAGATAGCTATTTGAGCTATACATGATAGTAGGCTAGTAGCAAGTATAGACAAGTATGCTCTTTATATAACTGATGTAATGGAGAATGACAATAGGAAATGGAAGGCAAAGTTCATAATAGCTGCTTTTGATACAAAGCTGCATTTCTTGATTATGCGCTGAAATTGGCAAGTGATAACAAAAAACACTGCACCAAGGAAATGGAGGTCACACAACTTTGTACATGTGTATTCAGAATGGATGAACTGAAATCATGCATTGAGTACTAAGTATGATCCATCTTTGTAGCTACGGATGCTTTTGTTATGACTATGCACACTGGTGTCTCCTCTTCCTGGCTCTGTTTTGTCCTTGGTTTCAGTTAACTAGTCTTGTGTAAGCATCAGTTGATTCTGCTGTGCATAATATAATATTGTAGTGCATGTTGGCAGAATTCTTACGAAAATTCTTTTATTACTTAGATCTATATAAATGGAGGGGAATGCCTTGGTGTTTAAGTAACAAAATTAGGTGATTAATTCGTCATGTTTTGAAGACGAGCCCAAAAAAGTGTGTGATAAAAAAGAGTGAACAGTGTCATTTTACCTTTGTTTTGTTATTATTTCAATGGTAATTCTGGGAGCGAAAATATTTGATACATAATTGTTGCCATCGTGACTAATCTTTTCATGAGTTAGAGATTTATTCTCAGATTCGTGCACTGTTTGTAGCATCAATTGTCTGGCACTTGCGCCTGCATAGATGTGTGATTAAGCTGTGGAGTTTCCATGGTAATTCAGAGTTAGCATATATTTTTTCTTCAATTTTTCATTCAGGTATGTGAGTGCATCCAAATTATTTCCTATTTCAGTTTCAATTTTTCATTCAGGTATGTGATTAAGCTCACTTTTTTTTTTTTTTTGTAAGCAACAGGAGGGGACAGGTAAACAAAAGATACAACAAGACAGTTTAAGATGCAAAAAAAAGGTTACAAAGAAGATCAACAAAACTCTGTACATATTGTTCAATTACTGGGAAGTATTCCTCTTTGGCTGATGTATAACCATGGAAAAGAAGTCTGGACTTAGGCTTGCATGAATTGATCTCCGCTGTAAAGATGAAGTAATTTCTCAGTCACAGACCAAAAGGTTAACACATGAGGATAATGATTTAGTTGATCTCAAGATTTTCTGAAGATGGGATGGTTGCTCACATTTTCAGGTGACTTAATTGATCTCAAGATCTGTAGGAGGCATCCACAGGGGTGAGTGTTCGTTTATGTGTCTGCATCAATATAATGATGTGCTTTGCTTTGCACAAGGAAACTATTTATGTTCTTATGGGAAACTGTGTTTATTTTGCTACCTCAAAATACACAATATCTGAATGCAAGGTTGAATTCGAAAAAGATATCATACCATCTTTTTACTTGCGTGACTTTGCGCATAACGTTGCTGGAGAAATTATCTTGTGCAACTTCAGCAGGATTAATTATGCCTTGTGACCAAGTTCTCTTTTATTTGCATCTGGAAGCACAAGATAAAAATTATCACTGCATTGATGCACAGAAGTATGCATGGAGTACAAGATCAAGGGAGAGATCGCAATGCTTGTTATATTATAAGATTTCAACAGATCTTATCTACAAATGACCAAATTCCATCAACACAATCAACAGTTCCACTAAGTTGTACAGAAACTTGAACGAAATTTGTGGAGTTGGACAAATTAATCAATTAAAATACATAAACACCTGCAAAAGAGTTCTCCAGGCTACTCGTACATGTCAACGATGACCCCAAACAAAATGCAGGGTCTAATAATATCCGATCCCTACAAAAGGCTAGAAGCAGCCCATGAATCCATGATAGCTTTTGGAGCTGCTCGGCATCTCCTTCTCCAGCCTCTTCAGCAACGGCAGCTTCTTCCCGGCGACGGTCGGCCGTGGAGGTGGAGCAGCCTTGTCCTGATGTGACTGTGATGATGACGAAGGGCGCGCAGAGTTTTCGCTGGTGGTGGTGGAAGATACGGTGGACGCAGCAGCAGTGCCGCCGCTGGCGTCGGCGGGCGGGACGACGTGCAGCTTGACGTCGTTCGGGGCGACGCGCGCGATGCGCAGGAACTTGCCGTTGGTGTAGTCGTAGGCGACGCGGAGGCAGCCGTCGGCGTCCTCGTCCGCGGCGGACTCGACGACGGCGTGGAGCCAGAGCACGAGGTGCTGCCCCGTGCACACCGTCCCGACCCGCGTGCGCACGCCCACTTGCGCCCCCCTTTCCGATGCACTTGCTCATCTTGATCACCTCCGCCGCCGGCGCGGCGCCGTGGCGCGAGCGGGGCTGGTACTGGTAGTCGGCGTCGGCCGCGCGCGTTCCGGCCCTGATGCGTCACCGTTGGCGAGGCGTGGCGGCACGGATGTGGGGGCTGTAGGCTCAGGGTTGCAACACAGGAGCCCAGCTAAACCCATTTCCGGCCCATATACAGATTCCGTTTCATGGGCTGAAAGTGTGAACGCACACGGACCAAGTCAAACTTGTAACTGCTGCTCCCTTGCGCTGCGTCTCTGGCGCGGTTGTCTCCGGCAAATTTGCAGTTGCAACGCCGCCATCACTTTTTCGGTTTTCTTCTCTCCTCCCTCGGAGACCGAGAGAGCGAGAAGACGAACAACTGACTCTCCATGGAGATGGGGCATTCCACGGATCAAGAACACCGCCATATTCAAGAGCGCCACGTCAAAGCCGAAGAAGGTTCTAAAGGTTCTTCCTCCTCTGCGACATGCAATCCGATCAGGCGCGCCGCCAAGTACGTGACTGGTGGCCCAGCGGAATCTTGCCGCCGGCTTCGATCGCTGATGCCATCCTGCTTGCGGGGCAGCCCGTCAGGGCCTCCGCCGCCGCCGAGGGTGCTCCAAGTCTGGCCCGGGAAGAACGTAGGCATTCAAATTTAGCAGTCAAATTCAGAGCACCTCTAACCTCTAGAGCGCGTGTGGCTGCGTGCGTGCGTGTTGCAGTTAACTGTCATCAGATTGAAAATTTATTGCAATGAATGCAGGTGTTCTTCTTGGACGGCCGTGTGATGTGCGGGCCTGACCCGCGAGGCCTCATCCTGACAGCCATGGCGATCCTGCTCTCGGAACTGATCTTCCTGTGCTACGTCGTCGACCCGTCGTCGTCGGCGCACCCGGCTCTCGTCTCCGCGGCGTCCCTCGTCCTGGTGGCAACCGTCAGTATCGTCTATGATCTCGTCACAGTTTACGCTCTGTTACTGATCGAGCTCCCATTCGTCACAAAGCTGATACCAGCAGTGCCCCGTTCTCTTTCGTTCACATAGGTGGCTGCTAGTTTCGCAATGGCCGCGACAAGAGACCCCGGGATCATACCAAGAAACAGTAATCCGGCTGCACTTTGGCCTTCGTCAGTAGAAGATGGAACATCAGGTTCAGGTTCTGCGGCCACAACGGCTCCTCCGAGTCGGTTCCTCCTCGTCAATGGCGTCTAGGTGCGGCTCAAGTTCTGCCGGACCTGCAAAATCCACCGGCCTCCCAGAAGCCACCACTGCGCCGTCTGCGACAACTGCGTCGACAAGTTCGATCAACACTGCCCCTGGATAAGCCAGTGCGTAGGGCTGGTATATCATCATGCTTCTCTGACACCAACTACTGAATCGATGGCCATGGCCTTGGTTTTACACACACTGACACACCTTCAGAGTAATGCTTGGAGTTTGATTCTTCCTTGTTGCTTCTGCAGAGAAACTACAGGTTCTACTTGCTGCTGATGTGCTCGGCGTTAGCGTTCTACACGTTCACATTCACGTTCTCGGTGACAAGAATCAGAGTCAAGCTGGACGCTGCCAATGCTGATGAAGTCTTCAGTTATTTGATCACAACTATGCCTGAAACGTTTGCACTTGCAGCACTCAGCTTCATGGCTATGTGTGTCCTAGCATGCCTTCTAGCCTCCCATGCCTTCCTTGTAGCCAAGAACAAGGTACGTGCATGCATGTACCAACCTTTCACTTTCACCTGTCACTATTGTGCGTGATTCTCCATCATGTATACACGCTTCTCAAGTAGGCCAGGCAGTTCCACTTCTCCATCATGAATTGGGTATGATTAAAAATCAATAGAAAACAACTTTTGATCAAGTTAGGTCAGGCAGTCCCCTATCCAACACTCTGGCTTGTATTTTCCCCTGTGTTGATCACGTTTATGCAAACCAGTCTCTCTAGAAAGAACCTAAGAATAGCAATAAACACCAACTTAGCAAATATATTTCTGTTGGTGGATTTCATGCCACAGATTTCGTGTGCCATGAATTTTCAGCGCTAAACTGCACTTGTCATATACTCCCGCTTTTACTTTGTATAGGAGCCTAAGAGGTATAGATGATGTTTATTGTTTATGTTGTACCAAAACATTGTAAGTAAAATTCACTGTCAAAATATACTCGTAAAGACTTTCAAAACCTTAGTCAAGATTTGCGATCGGAGTAGAAAACTGCGGTAGCTAACCAAAGCAAGTCTATGTCTTTTTAAAGAAAAAAGCAAGTCTATGTAGTACTAGTACTAGCTAACAAAAGAGGTCCCTTTCTCTGAATTTTGTGCAGACTAGCCATGAGAGGCACAAAGGGCTGTATCGTAGCTCGCCCAATCCCTACGACAAGGGAGTTGTTGGAAACATCAAAGAGTGCCTGTTTGACAATCTCCCGCCTCCAAGAGTCGATTTCAGAGCCGCCGCCGAGGCCGAGCTAAACTTCGGTTCATCAGTTCAGCCCTCAGCGCCGGCGGCGACAGCAACGTCGGCGAGCTAAACTACTAGCAGTAGAAGAGAGTGCACTTTGTGCCTCGTTAGAAAGACTTTGACGAACCAATGCAGGATTCTTTTTATGGTATGGTAAGAAGGAATGACGTCGTCTGTGGAGTGTGGTTGTCTTTCCATATATATATATATGGCATTCTAACCAAAATTTCTCTTCTGCTAAACACAGTGGCAAGCAGTTCTAAAACAACCTTTGGTTCTGGCTCCCACGGACCTTTGGTTCTGGCTCTATTGACCTGTTTGGAACACGGAGCCAAAATCGGTAAAGCCATACTCTACTGCAAATCGGAGTAGATAGTAGTTACTTCCTCTAATGCAAATTATAAGGTGTATTGATTTTTATAGACATATAATTTTAGATATGCATCTGAATATAGTGTACTCCCTCCGTCTTAAAATAACCTACTTTATTTGATTTTTTAAAGAATGTGTTTAACCATTCGTCTTATTTAAAAATTTTATATAAATATCATATATCTTGTTATAATTTATTTTATCATTAGAGATATTTTAATAATAATTTATTTATTTTATAATTTATACAAATATGAGCGAGTATATCGAGATACGGAGGGAGTATATTAGAGAGTATATTAGAGATATCCCTCTAACGCAGCCTTTGAAAGTCAAAAAAAGTAGATTATTATAAGACGGAGGGAGTATATCTAAGTGCATTCAGATACGAGAGTGGAAAACTCATTTCAAATATGAGAGGAAAACAGAAATCTTTGCTATAATAGTAATCAGTGATATGGCAGGTAGTAAAGCCTAAACAGAGCAGGGCCACATACAGCAAACGAGCAGTAGGCCGCCAGGGCACTCGACTACGGAGTACTAGTACTCGAGAGCTGCTTGAGCGAAATTGGCACGGAAAGTTAGTACCCGTAGTACACGTGTCCAGTTAGACCCTGATGAGCGCCAGATGATGCCACTGCTGGATCTCAAATCAGCTCACTGGGCTCCTCTCCGGTCTGCTGCTGCCACTGCCGCCTGCCGGAGCTCCCATCGATCACGTCGATCGGTGGCACGTAGCGCGCGCCGGCCCGTTCGCATTCTCATCTCATCTCATCAAAAGAAGAAAAGAATACGCACAGGCTTTGCATCACATTTCGACCGGCATGTCGGCTTCCTGCAGGCAGGGCATCTGCCGCATCTGCATCTGCACTGCCCGGCGCGCGGCGGCATCAAGCATCGCCAGGCGAATCTCCTGCCCTGCCTGGGGCCTGGCCTGGGCTCCCTCACCCTCCAGCAGAAGCAGATGCAGAGCAGCCTGCCGCCCAATCGCCGGAATCCGCATCCCCCGTCTTGTCACCTTCGTTCCTTATCCAATTGTGTGTTGTGTGCATCATTTGGTTATTACTGTTTTCACTTCATCGGTTCTAAAATGCCCTCCATCTCAAAAAAGAAAAAAATCGTAAGATTTTTAGAAATCATGTTTGACTATTTGTTTTATTTATTTTTTTAATAAATATCATCTACTCCCTCCATCCTAAAATAAACGTTGTTTTTGATTTTCGTGCCGCAAATTTGACTCGATTTATAGAAAATACACGTGCAATATTTATATCTCTGAATAATTTTGTTAAAAGCTAGATTTAAAGATCTTTCCGATGATACTAATTATGATACTAATCGATAATACTTATTATTTATAAAAAAGCTGGTGTTTTTTTTCTCGAGAAGTTTAAAGCGACAATTATTTTGGGATGGAGGGAGTATCTTGTTATGACTTATTTTATCATTAAGAACATTTTACTAATGATTTATTTACTTTATAGTATGTATAAAATTTTTATATAAGATGAACGGTCAAACATAGTTTTTAAAAATAAAAATAGCATTCTTTTTAAGATGGAGGGAGTAAGTTGTTTCAATTTTTTATACATTTATTTTACTATATGTATCTAGTAAATATAAGAAATATATAAATACATAGCATATATAATAGGCGTACCAAAAAAATATACTGTAGTGAAAGAAGTATTACTTGCTCTATGGTAGTAGTCCCGAATACAATATGACTAAGACTCGGTGTTCGGCTAGTTATATAAGCCGACTGATAAGACAAGTCGGTTGGTTTCTTTGTGAGAAAAAATCTTGTTTGAACAGTTAAAAATCCAGCTCATAAACCAAGCAAACATGCCGATTGTTGTTAGCAGCTCATTAGATGATGGAACAATAATAATCAACACGTCTCTAAATTCTTTCCCCGGTCGTCTTCAAAATCATGGCAGAGTTGCACCTCGAAAACCGTAAAAAGCCATAAGTGATGATAGCAGTGGTCTTTTTTCTTTTAGCGAATGTATAGTAGTACATAGCTGCAACGATAGTACTGTGTATAGCATGGCTATCCTACTCTCCCTGCAAAGAGCTAGATGGCCCTTCACGCAAAAGGAAAATGCATGTGGATATGTGTGTGTAACTGTACGTGTATATGATATGATGGGTTTCATCAGATGGAGCAATACAACCAATGCTACTTATAGTGCGGAATACCCTGTCAGCACTTTTCATCTTCAATAAAACGGGGAATGAATCGTTTGCAAAGAAGCACAAAAGCACATAACGTAATAAACAGTGTAAATCTATTACCTAATAATAAAGAGGCAAAATTTCAGCCCATTTTTTTCGTCCACCTCAATCAAATAGATTTCTCATATTCCCTTCTAGAATCCTTGGTGGGCCAGTAAATGTGGAGCAGGTGGTCACGCCCCCAAGAGATTAAATAAGAATACAACTCCATGTAATAAAACTAATTTGTACAATAATATAATATGAGATATACTAGGAAGTTCTAACAGGACAGTGATTTTTATTGAAACCTAAATAGCTACAAACTATAACCGTTTCTGGTTTTATTTTTGGGTGTTTTTTCTTCTTCATATTCGTATGTCATTCTTCTTTTCCATACTCCTCAGCAGGTCAAGGGACAGGCCCCCCCTCTCTGTCCACACAACCCGTTAATAATTTATTAAATAGATCTTTCTTCTTGAGTAACCAGAAAGGAATTAATGGTACCTAGCTATATATGGGCCTGAACACAGAATACATTGTCTCCTTCGAAGTTCAAATATTTTTTTTTCAGATTCTTCTTTTTCTTCTCTTACGAATTCTTCTCTTCTTTGTTAAAGTTGTCCATTTTTTTCTGTCCACTCCTACAGAGTAGAGTGTAGCATGTCCTTTTTTTTCCTTTTCCCTTAGCACACTGTGTTTGACTTTTTTCCGTGGATTTGTCTTTTTTTCTTCGTCTTCTACATGGAATCCAGTTTCATAATGTGCCTTTTTTTTCTTTTTGATTTTTCCGTGTCCTTTCTTTTTTATTCTTTCTTTTGTCATTTGTTTTCCTCAGAGTACTCTCATTTTATTTTTCTTTATTTTATTTTCTCTTATAAATATACGAACGATATAATAACTGAAATCGACTCTTTACTACGAAACAAATATATCCATTGCTAAGTTGTTCATGTAGTTATGTTAGAAACAAAACTTATTTTTGTTAAAACTCATATCAACCCATGCTCTAACTAATCATACAATTGGATAGGAGTAAATATTTTTGTCTTTAAAAACCCTCACCACAGAAAGCTAGGTCATGCGATGGCGAGTCATGAGTGAAAGCGACTTCCATCATCTATGTGAAGACTGGTGACCAAGGACCATCGACAGTGAGGACCGATGACCGAAAGTGACGGGCAACGTCTATGTGAAGACATGCCGAACATGCAGGACTGGGGTGTGGGACTCGGCATATGTCATCGTGAGGTACGGGATTCATTTGTCGTTGTGGGACCTAGGACTCAGCCTGCCTTGTCCGTTGTTTGAAGGCTCAACACCAATGCTCACCAGGCTCAGCGTGCACCATAGCGGGGCTCTGCATTGAATCTGCTAACCTACTCGCCGGCACAAAAGCAGGTGCCTAGATGAGTCTTATGACAGAACGCCGAAGCAAGTGGGCGCGAAGGGGACCGCTAGCACAACACAAGTAACCCATTTTCTCCCTCTCCCTTTCACAGTAGTGAAGGATGTGGATGTGTGACACAGAGTTTTCACAACAGTGAAGGATGTAGGTGTGTGATAGAATTTTTCTCCCGTTGCAACGCACAGACATGTTTTGCTAGTAAAGTTAAAAGGAATAGAGAGAACAAAAGTGAATATAATTGATCCTTGTTAACCGGTTTAAGGTCTTTGACTCGCAAGGGTGCTCTCAGTATTTGTGGTTGATTACACTACTGTTGTACTATAACAACTTTTTTCACATATGTGAATGTCGTTGAAGACGGATTCCTTTCGCTGGTAGAGGGAGGAACTGCATGACCCACTCTACGATGATTCTAATTATATGATGCATTTAATTTGGAAGCAATGGAGTGCCGCCATCTTCTCCAACACTGTCAAGTTAGCATTGTATGTGTTTACTCTGATCAAAGACGAAGTCCTTGTTTAGATTCACTTCAAATTTCAAGTTTTTTCACTCTCTATCAATCACATTAATTTTTAGCCGTATGCATGGAGCATTAAATATAAGTAAAAAAATAACTAATTACACAGTTTAGTTGTAAATCACGAGACGAATCTTTTAAACCTAGTTAGTCTATGATTGGACAATATTTACTAAATATAAATGAAATGTTACAATTCTAAATTTTTTCCATCTTTTGAATCTAAACAAGGGCAGTCTCCTTAGGGTAGCTCCAGCGTAAAGATCGAACCCAACTGACAAACTTAGGCAAACTTAGGGTCTGCATGCAAGTAGCTGTTGTCTTATTTTATTCTTACGGTTCAGCGTGTCTGCAAGCATCGATTTAGAATCTGACATCTATGGTTCACTCCTGTTTTTGGTTCGATTTGCTTTGTCATACCGATCAGACCACTTTTTGTCGTTGCTTCTAATTCTGGGAGGCTGCACGCCTCACTCATGTCGTTGGAACATCTCTCTCTATAGGTCACACGTGGCGTGTTTGTTAACTTGCCATGCCGCCGAAACGCAGCAAATATATAGAGCATCCATCCAAAACGACGGCGACGGTAGGCGATCGATCGAAACGAAACACACAGCCCGTGCGTGCGTGCGTGGGTCTGCTGGTCGCTGGGCGGCAGCTGTAATCTTGTCTCCGTTCAGCGCACTTGCACCACCAGTGGTCCGCTGCACTGTGCGCGGGCCCTGTCCCCTCGCCTGTGACAACAAATATAGGTGGCGAGTGCTTTGCCATCTCCGGTCCGGCGGCCATCAGCAGCAGCAAAGCCACAGAGTACACAGCAGCTCTCTCCCTCCTTGTTCTCTCTGTTTCTCTATCTTCCTTAGCTGGCATAGTGTTGGCCGGAGATCTATGGCCGGAGTGTGGGAAGAAGAAGAGTTCGACGAGGGAGATGTGTGGGACGTGCTGCAGGATAACCATCCGCCGCCGCAGCCGGCGGCGGCGGCGGCGCTCATTGCAACTACTACTCAACCAAGGATTAGGAGGGGTAGTAACAACAAGTGCAAGAAGGTCGTTGCGTCGTCGTCCAAGGACGAGTCGGTTGCAGGTGGCGGAGGCGGCGGCGCGAGGGGCAAGGCGGGAAGGTCGTCGGCGCCAGTGGCCATTCCGGCTGCTGGCGGCTCGAGCTCGGCGAGGCGGCGACGCGGCAGCAGCGAAGAAGACGAGGGAGGAGAGATGCTGCCTCCGCATGAGTGGCTGGCGAGGAAGATGGAGCGGATGGGCGTGGCGTCGTCGCCGCCGGATCAGGCGCCGTGCCGGCCGGGGAGGAGCAAGGGGCGGGAGCTGACCAAGGTCAGGGACGCCGTGCTCCCCAAGACCGCCTTCTCTGAGCAGTAGACTCCTTAATAATCCTTGTTAAGCATCCATGCATCTACATACACATACACTGCTAGTAACTAACAAGGCATGCATGCATGTTCCTTGTTCAAGCTACGAGCAGCTACTACGTGGATGTACAATAAGATGCATGAATGCATTTAAATTAATTCCTAGCCATAGCTATATATATGGCTGGTTACTGACATGCTCGATCATATTAGCTGGTTATAGTTAAGTGGTGGTTTCTTTTTGGGGGAAGTATGTATGATCGATCGATGGGCTAGTGGATGGATATGTGCGCATGCAAAGCTTGTGTGAGGCAAAGCTTATTAGCTTGCCCCCATCCATTCTGTACTATGCAATGCATGATTAATAAACATATATATTTGTGATCTTTCTCGATCGTTCATGCGTTGAATTTTATGCATTTAACATGCATGCATTTTGTTTTGGTGTTTGAACTTGATGCGCCTGCTAGCTAACTAGGTAGAGTAACTAGTTTGAGCTGTGGTACGCTCCTATATGCGTGTGTATGTGTGCTGTGCAGTGTGCACTAGTTTGTGTACTTCCTATAGTCTGCGTCACTCCGTGAGATGCAGAGCAGTCACTCCCCACTACTGACTACTGTGACCACATGCCTTGTCTATACTCTCTATGATCTGATCTTATCTGGTCCCTCTGGCACTGCTGCCTTCTCCATAATTCCTTTTGCTTGTGTTTTGGCAAACTTTTTTAGATAGATGTAAATGGAACCGGGTTCTTGCCTATATATGCATCTCAGAGTGTACTTAGCCTTCGCATGGCTCATGTTCCACAATAGAAGGCTGCCAAAACTAACAGAACTCTGACCATACAGACTGCTTTTTTAAAAAGTTGTTTTCGTGCAATACAATTCACAGAGGACGTTTTATTTATGCAGATCTTTTGGCTTTCTCCTTGGTTTGTGAGTTGACTCCTACTCCCTCCGTCCCAAAATAGATGTCATTCTCGCTTCCCGAGAAGTCAACATTTTCAAAATACCGGCAATTATATATTAAAATATATAAATATTTATGCTAAGTAATTAGTATCATTGGAAAGATCTTTAAGTCTAGTTTTTTAACAAATTTATTTGGAGATGAAAATGTTGCACGTTTTTTCTACAAATCTAGTCAAAGTTAAGAAAGTTTGACCGGCACGCATCCCATAACGTCATCTAATATGGGACGGAGGGAGTATAGTAGTGACCATATTTTTGAGACAGAGGGAGTATAAATTATAGTCATTTAGTCACAAAATGCACTTACTTTTATATATTGTGTATGCATGAGAATGGCGATTATGGTGACCTAAAAAATGGGACACTATTTTGAAGAGATAAAATCCATCGACAAGTTAATTCTCTATTTAGCATTTCATCGAGGTCGTGAGGTGAGAGCAGGCAAGGTAATCTTCAATTACCGTCCAACCTCTATATTGTCAAACTCTACTCGATCTGCTTAATGAAAAACGTGCTTCGACACGATCACACAAAAAAAAAAATAGAGCAAGCAAAGGCGACCTTGCATGCTCCCTTCATTTTTAAAATGTAGGTCATACTAGTTTTATTATTATGATAAATCAATATTTTCTAACTTTGACCAACATCATGTAAAGATATGTTAACATCTTTTAAATCCACCACCAAGACATATTTTATAATGGATTTAATGAGATCAGCTTGATGTTGTAGATATGTTGACGTTTTTTTCTCTAAAACTTTGCGAGTTGTAGAAAATAGACTTGGGAAATGCCATACATTTGGAGATAGTCATTTAAAAAAAAATCAAGTTCATATGCTTTGATTAAAAGATCTAATTAGTCAAATCATATACTACATGTATAGTGTACAGAGGATCCCTAGATTTGTATTTCAAAAATGTTTTGTGTGATCTCGATTTAATTTGTACCAACTCATAATTTAATCTAAGAGAAATTAGTAGTTATAATTATATATTCTAAAAATCTAAAACCCTAATACAACACTTAAAGGAAAATGGACAGCCACTAGAGTATGTTAATACAACACTTATAAATGGTTTATTCTCGAATTAAATCTTCACGCTCTTCTCTTGCAATTTAATTTTTTTAAACACACCAACCAATATCAAATATCTGATGTTTATAGGTTTGGTTTCCAACCATTGTAGGCGGCAACTGAACTTAAGCAAGTATGGCAAGTCGCACACAAAAAAAAAAAATATGACAAAAAATTTGGAGACACAGTTTGCAAGCCTAAGGGAATATTCCCATATTGTTTTACTGCACATGGAGCTCAAAAGAATTTTATTTAACTTCAGTTGCCTACTAAACGCCTACCAATTTATTTAGTTAAATCTATTTAAGGTGAACTGTAGCAAAGCTTGGCTACTAACTAAAACATCCCTATCATCATGGAAGCACCAGACAAAAAAGGAACAGGCTTCATGTCAAAAAAAAAAAAAAAGAGTGAAAAGAACAGGCTTCGCAACAATTTCCAATCACTAATTGGGCCCAACCCAACTAGGCGTGCATGCAGCACGAAGCTTCTCGCCCAATCGTTGGCTCTGGGCCCAGGACTCCGATCCCTTGTATCTCAAACTTTACCCAATCTGTACGTACACAGACTCAACTCTCTCCTGATGATCCCCAAACCGTGTGTTTGTTTCCAAAATCACTGATTGTCACCCTCCAGGAATATCTATTTTTGTATCCACTAGGAAAAATGCCCGTGCGTTGCTACGGGTCCTAATATGTGTTGAATTTAGATTTCATATCAACGTTGGACACATATGTATTCCTGTGTAGTATGGAACTTAATATATGTTTGAACCAAACTTTGTATTATCGTTGGACATAAGTCATTCTAAATTGTATAACACAAACGTGGGTCATAAATCCGAATCATATGTACAGGATACCAAGGAGAAAATTAGGAAGTAAAAAGGTGGGAAGAAAGAAGTGTAGTTGGGAAACTAAAGAAAGAGTTGCAAGAAATTCTTTACTCTTTAATATTAGGCTACCAAAGTGCTTATATGTTGTAACCGGAAGAAAACTATAGTCCTAGCTAAAATCTTAACAAACATATGTTATTTTCTCTTGAAAGCTATATATAATATATATATAGTTTTTTGTTTGTACATCATTATATTTCCATTGCACTCTTACGTGCTAGCTGCAAAAGGCTATATAAAAGTTTGACTCAATATGTTTTTAAAGTAAATAATCATTGCATGTCTGACATAGTGCAAGGACTCGCTTGCAGACACTAAGGAACAGAGACACACGTTTTCACTTCCGATTCCAATGATAACATCAATTAAAAATCAAGTAATGTATTAACATCATGCTCATGCGATACAATGGGAGAAAGAAAATATTAAAAATAACCATTTAATGGCAGGGTAGTGTCTTGTAAAATCATTTGTGAAATAGTGCTCTTTGATTCAGATTATTGCATAGCTAGATCGTCTGTAGCATCTTAATTTATATATGTGCTACTTTTGAAGCTATGAGTGGTTGATGTAACGAGCACTCATTAACAGAAACAAAGATGGCAATGTGCTCATCTATTTTTTTCTACTTTTTATATAAACTTAAAAAACTATATTTCATTTTTTTCCCATGATCATGACATCTATAAAATAAAGTAAATGTCAGAAATAATATAACAATATCATATCGATGGACTAAAATTTGTCTTTTTATTATTAGGTATAGAAAATACTGCTGGCTGCCGGCGATAGGGTCCCAGACCCTGAGCTGGTCCTGCTTCTTGAAGTCATCATCCCAGACGATGTAGATTAGTACACGGCCACGGCGACAAATCCAGGGCCATCCAGTAGCTGTGATCATCGAGCGTCCTCCGTGCAGCCGTGTAGATAGGAGAGGTGGTTGAGGTGGTGGGGACTGGGGAAGAAGAAGGCGCGGCCAGAGTCATCGTTCTGGATGTAGCCGAGTTGGGGCGGCGTTCCATGGAACTTGCTGTAGCTGTGGCAAAAGCCTTAGCCGGAGAGGATGCGGTGCCGGGACTTGCGCAGACGATGGCTGCGGACACCAGGTGAGTAGGCTCGTGCGGCGGGAGGCAGATGAGGATCACCTCGACGAGCTCCTCCACCAGCTTAGATGCCATGTCGCCCGCCCGTTCTGGTTGCATTGTTGGGTACAGAGAGGCGATACTTAAAACGACGGGCACAGGACAACGTAGTGGCGAGCAAAGCACGAAGGTCTCGGTCCTTATTCGCTACGGTACTTGTTGTAGTTAGATTGGAATCTGTCAGTGACTCGGTTCGACTTGGACTTGAATGCTCATTTGATCCGTCGTGCGCCGGGATAAGGTAATAATAAAGGTACTATATACTGCCGTACTCCGCGTACAATACGATCTGCCTACATGAGTGCATATATGCTCGTGGAGTAATTGTGTGCCGGACCAAAAAGTAGATGGACCAAAAATTGATGGACCAAAAAAATTGGCTGAAAGTTTTGCCTCTTTATTATTAGGTATAGATATAGATATGTACTTTTTAATAAATATAAGTAAAATCGTGTCAATCCACATATTCGATTTGTTAAATTATAAGAGGCAATAAATCAATAATGGAGTTAACTTCAAACTGTAGTTTTAATCCAATCTAATTCAAAGGAGTTCATTATTATCTATACAAGTAAATATGTTGCAAAAAGAGCTAGCCAAAAGGATGTAGGCAACAGCAAACTTGCACAACTACAATAGACACATCCTCCCTCTCCCTCGCGTCGTCCCTCTCGGAGGGGCGACCGGGGCCCCCTCCGCCGCCCAAGCCTCCCCCATCTCGCCGGGCCGGCCGCCGCCACTTGCTCCTCGGGGGGCGGCGACCAGCGGTGGGGCCGCTCAAAAAGGCGCTCCCACCGCGTCCTCCTCGCGCCCTCCCTCCTTCTTTCTTCGCCCCCTCCTCTTCTTCCCCGCTCGGCGTCGGCCGCGGCCCGGCGGGTGGCGCTTCGACCTCGCCGGGGCGGATCGCCCTCGGCCGGCCCCTTGGCGGCGGCCGAGGCGGTGCTCGGTGGTGGCGGCGGGGCCTAGGGTTGTGGTCGGCGGCGGCAGCGGCCCTTCCCCGGCTCCCCGCGCCCGTTGGCCGGCCCCTTGGCCCCTGGCGGCTAGGCGGGCGGCGCCGGTGGTGGCGGCCGGCCGCCCTTCCCGGCTCCTCCGCGGCGGCCAGGCGGGCGGCGGCGGCGAGCGGCCGAGAGGGCGCGCCCCGGGCTGCTGTGTGGTGGCGCTGCACTGGGGCGGGGGTACCGCTGGGCTGGTGGTAGCTGCCGGGCGTTTCTCTGCGCCGGCGAGTGGCTCCTCTGCTGCAAGGCGTTTCCTCCATCGGGTGCAGCAGGCGCGGGGCCCGAGGGCTGGGCGCCGCCGCTGGTGAGCGCGCCTCCGGCCGGTCCAGCGCTTTGGCGTGAGGCCCCCCTCGCCGCCGTGACCGCCGGGTAAAGCAGGCGTGGCCCCTCGAGGCTTTTTCGGTGGGCGGCTGCTGGTCGGCGCTGCCCCCCGGGCTGGCCGGCTTGTCCCCTCCTCCACCACAGCAGCTCCGTGATCTTCGGGTCGACAAAGCCGATCCGGCCCTCCCCATCACGGTGCCTCGCATAGCGCAGCCCACGGCCGTTGACGGCCGTTATTGCACGAATTCAACCGCCAACTAGCCATGAAAAAGAATGCAATTGTGATCACCAAAGTAGATATAGGGTTTACACCGACAGAATTCCACGAGTTTTGGTGTTCCATCGCTTCAAGCAGCGTAAACCGGAAAAAGACGCAACCACGAGAGCTTATCGGAACATAGAACGGGAAATTGGGCTCCACGGCAACGCAGAAAGATTCTAGAAGAGACCAGAAGACACCACGCCGAAGCGGAGGGCCAGCGGCCACCAGGTGGGACCGCCCGGTCCCCACCCGAGACCGGCCGGTGCGGGCCCCCGCCCATCGGGGCCCGCTTCGCCCAGGTTGCTCCACCGCCTTAGGGTTTCAATCTCGGCCCGTCCGCCAAAGTCGGTTTGATCCAAGGGCTCACGTTCATCCCAGGGCTATAAAAGAAGGGCAGGACCCACAGGAAAGGCATCCCCGGAACCCTAATTCATTATTCGTTGGGATCCATTTGAGAGGCGTCCCTTGAAAGGATCATACTCTCATGGAGATCAACACACCAGGGAGATTAGGGCTAGACTCTTCAATGTAATAGTTGAGTAACTTGAGAGCTAGGGTTGAGAGGCTTCGTTCCGGATCTCACCGTGGAGCCTTGAAGGTCTGGTATATCTTTGTATCTTATCTTTGCAACACTTATGCTTTAGTATATTTATCTTCTCTATTTATTTATATGCATTATTTATATGGTTAGTGTAGTTATTGCATCTTAGCATAGGATCTCCGCCTGTATTAGGTGCTCTAGTTATTACGTGTAGCTAGAGTAGTAATCGATAGTGTAGACATAGTGTCTAGGCTATAGGTTACCTGAGGTTGCACCCAATTCTTACGGTTAGTTGTGGTAGCCCATAGGGGTGACAGCTCTATGTAGCCTTCGTATTCCACCACGTCGGGGTTGGAGATTCGTAGGGCTTTTGGCAGCCTTCCCCAACTACCTTCTTCCCAGTCTTATTCGAGAGTTGGAAAGGTACTGCTGTCCCGAAGTGCTATTGTGTGTGCTATACTTACCCATGCATTCGTTACATTCTAGTGTCAACTAGAATAGAACCCGAGTAATAGAGAAGTACATAGGAACCTTGATCTCTCCCTTAGTCCTCTCAAGTTAGTTGACTATATATTACAGGATTCTCCTCTGTGTGTGATATTGTGCATAACTCTTATCATTTACCACTTACCCCTGCTTAGGTCTAGTTAGTATACTAGTTAGTAGATACATGATGGTGAATTATCAATGTCTTTAGCCATTGTTTCCCAGTGGTAAAATATAAATGACAACCCGGTAATACTCTGGGTAAAATACTATAATGGTATTTGATCGTAGGCGCTTGCGGATACTATTTCTATATTCTAAATGGTGGCATGATTTAATACCACACTTCTTGGTGTTATTGCCGGGGATGACAACTTGGCATTCTAGTAGCGATGCTATGCCCACAAGCATTTTTAGCGCCGTTACTAGAGATAACATTAAGAGGTGTCAACAAGCATTTTTGGCGCCGTTGCCGGGGAAACAATTGGCGTAAAGATTTTGATATTGATCTTAATATCTGCTAACCTAGTCTACCACTAGCTTTAGTAGGATTACCCTTGTGTTTGTTGAGTTGTGGAATAAGCAGGAAATCAATGGTTCAACCTTTTGGCGAATTTCCACAATAACAAGACAAGGGAGGTATTAAAGAATTCAGGGTGCCTGAACATTCATGATTCATCAACATTAGAACCCTGCCATCTCACAGGTATGTATAGACTTGTATATATTATTCTAACCCCTGTGTAGATTGGAGAAAAAGATCTTCGTCACAAGAATTCAAATGATATCACGTGTGACGAACAAGGGCCATTTGCACAACTCACGAATTCTATTGTGAGTCATGGTAAGTATGATCAAGAAAGGTGAGATAGTCTTGCTCATGGACTCTAAACTTAATGAGTAGTTATCATGTTGCATATGACTGCATGTTTGCTTTGAACAATCCATGCATCCACTCTATCTCATATCAAATTCATAGCATGTTTAGTTCCTTGCACACATGCATAGCAGTTGCATCTCTACTTAAAAAATAGAAAAAAAAATCATTCTCACCATACATGATCATGCTTTCATCTGTTTGAGTAAATCACTATGTGCTCGCATGCTACCTTTGTTTGCTATAGTATGCTTTGGTTTGGAAGTACTCGACATACTTCTATAGGCTTTTTAAATTAAGTGTGGTGCTTAGGTTAAAATGCCTTCCTTAGTCAAATTAGATATAGAGTCTAGTTTGATTATTGAACTAAGGAATGCTTGTTAGATATAGGTTATATTTGTTGGACTAACCCCTGCAGAAAGCTCACAAATACAATGCAGGTAAGTCCCGAGATGAACTCACATCGAGATGAATCAAGGCCTGTGATGAAGTCCAACGGCTCGTGCAAAAGAAGAACAACTCATCATTCATAGAAGAACTGTAAGTATCAAAGTTCATCTTTTGCTGCAAAGTTACCTTTGCCTTGAGCCATGAAAGAATGTAAAAAAGAAACATGATAAACAAAATCTATGCTAAAAGTGATCCTAAAACCATCTTTTCATTAGCGGAGATAAAAATGGACAACAACCCATGTTTTAAATTTGTTGCAAGCCTTCGGGTATATGTCCACTAACATTTTTGCAGGAAACAAAGAATAAATGCCGATTTATGGTTTGAAATGAGAAGGAAGGAGAACAAGTGTATATAAAGGACCAAGATAGAAAGAAATCAATGTGAGCACACCTCAACATCTTCTACACTTCACCATGACAGTGGATCAATCACCCTGCAAGACAAAAGGGCCTTCAAGCCATTCACCATCCCAAGCATGTTTATATACAAGTCAAAGGAACATAAGACAAGTTTGAGGTTGGTTAAGGAACATGACATGGATCATTGAGATAGAATTAGAGTGACCCTCACTCTATGTCTTCAAGTGAGGAAGACGATGACAAGCAGGATGCAATTTTTCCTATATGAGTCAAACTGATGCCTGCTCTTATCATCATCTTTGAAGACACTCAAATATCGATAGCAAAGACCAGGATGACACCCACAAGTCATTGGAGATGAAGCTTTCATACATGTCCAAATGGAGTTCTTACCCTGATCATCAAGATGGCCGGTGTATCATCAAAGAAGAACAAACTTTTCACCCGCCATTAGAAGACAAAGAAAATCAAGGAGAAACTCTAGTTTGTAGCTCCAATAGACATCGACTCATCAACCCAAAATCAGTGAAGATAAAAAAAAGGTTAATAGAAGAAAAAGCATCCTACTTTTTGTGTTCTCATCTCCGGATCGAGACGGTGCAAAAATAGGTCAAGGTGAATATTGTCAATGAAGAGCCTCGATCAACAAAACACTAAAGGAATCAACCTCAAAAGAACAAGATGGATGAACAAGGAGGATGAACCTGTCCAACTAATATCAAGTCCAAGATCCCAATAAGTTTAGCATGAGAAGGTACAATCATTTAGTCCTTCATCTCCATCATCAAACGAGGCACTCATCCAAGAAACCTACAAAGGAGAAGTCTGGTTCGGCAGACTTAAAACCACTGAACCCTCGCCGAAAGGTAAGTCGGTAGTTATCCATATTTACTTCCTTACATTGCTTCAATTATTGTTTAGCATGTTTACTCTTTTGCACTAGCACTGCATTAAAAAAAAGGGAAAAAACATATAATACATCCATTTTGCATCTAAAAACTCAAAGCCCCATGTGACATCCCTATAGTGCAAACTAAAGGAGTGTTCACTGTGGTGGCCTAAAAAAAAGTAGCATACATATTTTCTTTCTGTTCGATAAAAAAAAAAAAAATCCAAAAATAATTATTGAGCATCTTTGGCATCTTTGTATGAACTCTAACAACCTTTGAAAACCTCTCACAACAACCAGTTCATGAAACGGCTAACCACTAACTGTTTATTCTAATCCGTTCCACGAGTTTTTGTCGGCCCCTAATTTTTAGGGTCCATCAGGCATCATATGTCGGTCCCCTCGGATCATGAGTCGACACGCACAATTAAACAAGATTGATATCAAAAAGCATACTTTTATTGCTATTGTGAAAACATGATACATTGTTCGGGTTTACATAGCTTGGGCCACTGGCCTTATAGTATATATCAGAGTTCTAAGACAGCGGTTCTATATTATCGTGGCTCCATTCCTACAGGCAACTCGGAGTGCGGACAAAACCCTAGCTATTCCTATATCGTGAACATCGTAGTCCTAAGCGTAGTCCTAGCGTAGCTTCTTCATGTAGCCATGCAGCCGTCTTCATATATCCTTCGGCGTCCTATCCTCGCGTAGCTCGGTAGTCCATCCCCGGCGTAGGCTCTTGATCGGCTTCATCCTCGGATATACTCCTGCAGCTTCCTGCCTAAAAACATAGGGAGAAGGGGGTTGAGTACATACGTACTCAGCAAGCCCTAACTTTGGGTGGATGGAGGTTAAATGTGTAGTAGTTATAATTATAGGTTGGGCCCTGGTAGGGTATTCACCATCCTTACCAGTTCCCGGATTAAGTTATGGTTACCAAACTATTAATACGTCTTACCAGATTATCCATTGTTGTTGTAGTCTAATCATAGCGTCTCATCCCGGCATCTGCCCATTCCAAGGACGTGGCTATTCGAATAGATTCAAGTAAACTCTGCAGAGGGTGTACACTTTTTCCCCCACACGGTAATTACGATTCCTTCCATGATCAGTGGTTAGAAAAGAACTACCGAGATCTCGTACCCGATAGTATGCATTTCTTAGGGGTCCATACATTTCCACTACGGCGCTCAGGGGTTGGGAAAAAGTTAAGCGAGGAAGACCACTCTTCATCCTACGCCTAACCCGGACATGGAAGCTCACTCGCAACCCATGCCCTCACACACCTTGTGGAAGATCACTCAGCATCCACACTTAGAATATATATAAATATATGTATATAGCTAGCAAATGTGCACCCAATAATTTTACGTGGAAGATCACTTAGCGTCCACGCCCAACCAGGTTTCATGGAAGATCACTTAGCATCCTACGCCGTCTCCTGCTCTACCGTTTGCCTACACCGGCCTCCTAAGTGGAAATATACTTCAACCTAACGGGGTGTGAGATCAAGCCTACCCATATAGACGTGTGGCTGTACGATATGTCACACAGGGATGAATAAGAGACTATGAACCGGTCCTTAGGGGTGACTGAAATAGGTATCTCCGACGGGATATCCTTAGCGATAATATCCGCCAAGTAATCTACACCTAGATTACCCCTACCCGTTTCAAGTCATAGCATATATAGTCACTTTATCTTATTATTTCATTATCACGTTATCACGTTATCTCATTATCTCATATGATCCTTTGCAAAATAATTATTATATGAGTAAGGTAGAAGGGTGGTAGAAGGGTGGAAATTAGGACTTGCCTCCGCTTTCGCTGACGAGTATATCCAAGGGTCTTGATTCCTTCGCCGTCTCTCCGGTGTCTTGGTGTAGCGGTACCGTCTTGGTGTAGTAGTAATCCTCCAGAGTCTTGATGTCATCATGCTTCAGGGGTTCATCGGGTCCTTGTACGTCTTCTAGTCTACGCGATCTATTGCTTGACAGACAAGGGAGCAAAACCAAACAATGCATACACAACAAGCTTAACTAAGCAAACATGATCAATCAAAACTAGAAGGGGGATCCTAACGGGGTTGGTTGTAGGTGGTGGATGGGTTTATTCTGATTCTATCATTACTATGTGAACTTGAAATAAGAGGTAGATAAAGATTATCTATCCAACAAGATGGATCCTACGGGCTAGGTTAGTGTGTGTGGTTGTCTGATGGAAAACCAGACCATATTATTATCTTTCACTATTATGTGAACCTAAAAAGAGAAAGTTTGACCAAGTCATCATAGACAACTTGGCCTACTTCTATAGGTCCACTAGGATATGGCGGGGTTAGCTAGGTGGGTTCACGTATATGTACACATATACGCAAAGATGAGGTTTATGTGGTTGGGTACGGGCATACGTACTTATATACTCGCACATAGGGTTTAGGCTAGCTATAGATAGGTGGTGGCTAAGGTTAGTGGCACATATGCGTATACATATATGCCTAGGGTTTGGTTAGTGACGCACACGCACATGCATATGTATGCGCCTAGGGTTAGGTTAAGATATAGGGTGGAGGGTAGGGTTAGCCACACATAGGTATATGCCGTGATAATTGTATATGCAGGGCTTACCATACAAGTGTGTATATATATATACGGAGTTAGCTACTACAATGTCGAAGGTTATTACTAGGGTTAACTATGGCGGTGCAGAGTTAGCCTCATGGGAGCGTCCGGTTATGTCCATGCGTGTGTATATATATAGGTGTACCTATTTTTGGTGATTGGGTACGGACATGCCGGAGCATATGACATGTCACTCGCCCTTATAGGTATGTGGTTAGCTAGCACTACATAGGATTATTACTACGGTTAGCATTTATATTAATTAAGTAGGTTAGCACTAATTATAAAAGAAAGAGAGCAAACAAATATTACTAGAATTTAAATGGGCACCAAAATTGGAAAGAATAATGTGGATAAATAAGGCATGATTTTAGAAGAATTTTGATGGTGGAATTTCTAGGATCGAAATTGGAATGAAGGAGATATGAATTTTCCAAATTATTTATAAGGAGGGATATGTGGAATATATTTGAAAAAATGGAAATTAGGATAGATGGAATAATGGAAAAAGTTATATTGGGTAGGATCTAGGGTGTACTTAGTTTATTTAGGAATTTTCTAGAATTTTTTCGAGAAAGGGAAAATGGATTTTCACTCCCTCCGTGTATGATTCTCGTGTGCACGTAGCATTTGTATATCGGGCTGACACATGGGGTCCAGGATGGCTGTCATCCTTGCCGGGTGGACTCATGAGCCGGTCTCTGGACTAACCGCCGTGGATCACGTGGTCTCTTTGGTCCATATGGTCTATCCACCGGAAAAAAGGAATGGTGGAGGAGGTTTCCTATGACGTGTGGGGTCCGCGGGATGGGGTGCCATTCTCCCATTGGCTGTGCCAATGTAGTGGAGGATGTCGACATCCATCTGTGTCCGCCCGTCCGTCTGTTCCTTTTCGTCGTCCTCGGGCAGAAAAAAAAAAGAGAGGGAAGAGAAGGGAGAAAAGGAAGGGAGAAAGGGATGAGGGGGAGGAGCCGGAGACGACGGCATTGATCGGCGGGCGGCGCTCCTCCTCCGCAAAGGGCACAAGGCCAATGCCTCAAGAGAGAGCGGAGGTGGTGTAGGAAAGGGAAGAAGAGAGGGAGGGGAAACGCAGGGCAGCGCGGTGGTCGTCGGCCCGGCGGAGCGGCGTCCGCAGCGAGGCGAGGGCTGAGCGGCCTCCGGCGGGCGTGCAGCTCCGACGGTGCCACGGGTGCTGCTCGATTGAGCGTGGTTGGGAAGTGGGATCCCAACTCCGGTGATAGCACCACAAGCGTGGCCGCGCTCCGTGAGCGGGGAAGAGCGAGGGCGGCCGTGGTCGCGGCAGTGGAGCTCTACTCCATTGGCGAAAGCAAAGAAAAGAGGAAGAAGGGAGAAGGTGAGAAGGAAAAAGGAAATTAAAGACAAGTTGAGGGCCTCGCCGACGGCCGTGGCTTCGAAGCTTATTTTGAGCTCCCGGTGGAGCTCGTGGAATGGTCACGGAGAAAATATCTCCGGTCCTATTTAGGTCACCGGCGATGAGGATAAGAACGAGCTCGAAATATCTCGACGGCCGCGAGGAGATAAGGATGCCCGGTGGAGCACATGTGGAAGAGAGGCGGTTCGTCGGAAAGGCGACATCGGAAAAAGGCGGTGCCCTTGCTCACGTCATACGCAGTATTCACGTTGATGGCAAGAGGTAGAAGATGATGATGACAGCCGGGCCCCACCCGTAAGCGAGAGGAGGAGGGAGGTGGGGAGGAAACCGGATGGGCCTGTCAGCCGTTGTCGCGCTTTGTTAGCCGGGCCGAGCGGTTCGGGTTAGCCCGCAAGGGAGAAGAGGGGAAGGAGAAGAGAGGCCGGGCCGCGACTTGAGCTCGTGGCCGGGCTGGCCCAGTGTGGGAAAGGAAGCAGGGGAAGGAGAGAGGGGGAAAGGTGGAGTGCGGGTGGGCTGGATGGCTCGGTGGGCTGGCCAGTGCGGGAGAAGGGAGAAGGGAAGAAGGGGGGCGGGGCCTTGGCCGACCGAGGGAGAGGAAGGAATGAGCCCATGATTATTTTCCAATTTCCATTTCCTTTTCTTTTTCCCAGAAAACATATACTAGGTATATGATTGAATATAGTTTAAGTTTCAAGAAGACTTGAGGGTAGTGAACTTGGTAAATCAAGGGAGGGGTTCGAGGATAATAGTCAAGGAATTTATTTAGAAAGGATGACAAAGAATTCGGGAGGAGATCAAGGAGGGAATAATTTTGGTGCCAAAATAAATTCCAGTGAACAACAATCAAGCAAGCATTCAAGCACTCAAGCACGTAATGCATATAGTGAATTTTAATGCAAGGGTTTTAGAAAAGATTTTTAAATATGGTTTTGTGGGAAAATAAACTAATCAAGTTTTAATTTGTTTTAAATTATAAAAAGTTCAAATTTTTAGTGATTTTTTTAAAATGATGCAAAAACACGGGTGTTACAAGTCTACCCCACTTAGAATGAATCTCGTCCCCGAGATTCGAGCAAACTAGAGGGAGGAAGAGAGATAAGAACTATAGGGAGAGGTTATTAATTGCTATTTCCTAATTTTCTTACCGTACCATCTTCCATCTTCCCGAGAGGTCTTCAGTCTTCTATCAATCCTGGATCCTGTGGGTTATCTTGTTGTGCTTCTTGTGGTCTTCTCATAGTATCCAACTTCTTCTTCTGACAACTTCAAGCTTTTCTAGGGCTACCCCACTTAGAAAATTTGATTTTCCGGTGTTCTCAAATTTTTGCATATCACCCTTTTTATTCTTCTTCTCCTAGTTATCATTCTGGACTGCATTGCTACCCCACTTAGAGGATTTAGCCTTTTTATGATTCACCCTTTGTTCTTTTCTGATCCTTCTGGCTTTTTGGTGACAATAATCTTGTTTCATTTCTTTTGAGCAACAATCACATTATCTTGGGGTTCCACTTCTCGTCAAGAGATCTTCTCTTCTTATCTTCTTAGGATTCCACTTCTCATCTAGAAAGCTTCTTCTTAAGTAGCTTGCTCTTAACTTGTTTATGCCCTATCTAATTCATGGGATCTGGGTCTACCCCACTTAGAAGATTTTGCCCTAAACCTTCTATTATTTTCTCAAGATATTTCTAGGCTGCTACTATTATGGCCTCTCGGCATATCATGTTTCGATTTATTTCCATTTCATATCGCCCTTATTTGTTTAGCTGGCATTTCGTGTGCATAGGCATGTCATTCCAGGAGATTAATCATGAGGATAACGGGACCGTGATCACATTGCTTCGAGCACAATGGGGGTTACAATCATCGGGGAGGGAAGGGAGGATGCAACTAGGCTACAAGTACATTTCCCTAAGATAACTAATCCACCTCGTCGAGTTGGGTGGATGCGATCTGGCGTCGGTCGTCCTTCCACCGAGCCTGGGTTGTGGGTCGGCTTCTTCTCTTGGCGGTGGTTGAGTGAGCGGAAGGAGAGACTTCGATGTCGTAGGCCTCCGATGGCGGCCGGTGCTGGCGGTCTTGTAGGGTCCAGTCTTCTTCTTTTCGGAGGGTAGACAGGGGTTCCTTCCGGGATGACGGGCTCTTGCCCGACCATGGCGAACATCCTTCTTCGGGCCTGGTGACGAGGTAGGCGTCCTTCACCGCTGGGCGTGGCGGTCTTCGGCTTCCTTGGGGCTTCGGCGAGAGTGGTCTCGCGGCTTTGGGCGGCGGCTACATGGGCTTGGGCTGCGGTGAAGTCTACTTGGAGCTTGCGGGCGAAGATCTCGGCTTCTTCGGCTCGGCGAAGTTGCTTCCTCAGCTCGGAGGCTTGTTGGTCGTGTTGCTCGTCAAGAGCGAGCAGGTAGGTGGCCAGAAGCTTGACGGCGGGGTTGTCTTCTTGTCGTTGCGGGGGCTTCCATGCGAAGCGGTCCATGCCGGGCGGTTCTTGTCGATGGGCGGGGAAGAATCTCATGGGCGCACGAGGATGGGCTCTTCATAGATCCGGCACAGTGACGCCTTGAGGGCTTTGTGGGCGGCGGCTTGGTAGGTGTCGGCGGCGAAATCCGGTGGGCTGTCATGCTCCGGCCTTTGGTGATGTCGGGAAGTCTTCACTCTTGGCGATGTAGACGGTGACTTCACAGCGGTCGGTGCCATGTTCTTCATACTCACGGCCTTCATACTCAGGGCGCTCTCGGATGCCAAGTCTCTGCATGGTGGTGTAGAGAAGCTGGGGAAAGCCTGGGGTGTGGATGCAATAGCTGCTGATCCAGACTCCGGCCATTCTTGGCTAGGGGTTTGGTGGTAGTGGCTTGTGGGTGGATGGCAAGAAGTATGGTTGTGAGAGGGAGGCGAAAGGCTAGCAATGGGATGATTGGAGTAGGATGGTGAGTAAAGGTGGAGGGGTACTCCTTTTATGGTGAGTTGGAGTGAGGCTTGCATGGGACGCTTTGACTGGTCCTTCAGGTGTGCGGTGGAAGGAAGTGGAGTGGGTGTGGGTTCCACCACACAGTGGGGTACTGTGGTGGGGTGTAGCCTTGATGACCGTGCTATGGTGGTGCAGCCTTGGTGATTGTACGGTGGCGGTGTAGTCTTGACGACCGTGCGACGTAGGTGTCGTCGAGTTATAGTGTATATCCCGGGTGAGAAGGTGATTTCTTGGCCATATATATTTTATTTCTCCTTAATAATTTTGCAAATATTTCTAGTGCCAGCATAATTCTCCAAATATTATTCCAACTTCTTCAATTCAACAAGTAGCTTAAGGTCTTTCATATGGTAGCGGACGCGTTACAATGATATACAAGATTGTAAATCCAATGAGGGGAGGGATTAGGATAGCCGGAAGGGTAGCAACGAACACTTCTTCATCGGGGTCCATCGTATAGGCTTCAACACGCTTCCGATTATGTACTTGAACTCCTTGTTGTCTTCTTCGGCAATCTTGACTTGTATTCGACTTCTTCTTGAATTAATCCTCTTGGTCGGCACTTGATTGTGGGTAATTTTCTTTGATGGTAGGGTGATTGGGGTGTTTTGGGTGATAGAAGGGGGCAGTGGGGCTTTTATAGGCGGTCGTTGGCGGGTCCGAGGAGGGGGTAAGTCTTGTGGTGGGGCGCGCGATCAACGGCGAGCATCGCGGCATAGGGGTGGGGACCGAGGTGACGGCACGAGCGGCGGCGTCGGTGGTGCGCGCGTTGTCGGTCGTGCGAGGGGGGACAAGACGAGCGGTGTCACGGTGACGGTGGCGTGCGGTCCGGTGGTCGTGGGGGGATAGGGCGGCACGAAGCGGTGGTGGTGCACGGCATCGTTTGAGAGGACGGGCGCAATAGTAAGGGCATGCACGGCGCTCGCGGCTTTCACGATTGATTTGCTATGTAATTGTTTGGTGTCTTCGCTAATAATTACATTGGCTTAACTAGTTGTTGATCTTCATCTTGTCTTCTTGATAAATCTTCCTCGATGGTCTTCTTAATACTCTCGGGTGATGGTTACCCGCATGTTAGTTTAAAGTCTACTCTACGGGGAAGAGGATGATGAGAGAAAAGCACAAAGTAAAGGAAAAGGATCTATTCTAATAGATATAGGTAGGGAAGAGAAGCAAAGCATAAGATGAGAAGGGAGGATCTATGGGGTATTTGTAACAAAAGCAAACGGGGTGCAAAGAAACAATCAAGGTTTGTCAAGCAAGCGCAAACTACTTTCGGCGTAATCTATCTATAGGAGCACTCCAAGTCTAAACTCTATGCCATTTTATCTATACTTCTTGTAGTTTTGAAGGGGATGAGAAGAGAGAAAAGGCTGTTTTTTGAAATAGAGGGTCAAAGGTAAGGTAAGAATCAAGGGTGAAAAGCAAGGTTTTTGAAAATTTTTTTTTAGAAAAAGCGTTTCTAACTAAAGTCCAACCTAAGGGTTTGTCCCACAGTCCAAGTATGGCTCGATACCCCCCTGTCGGCCCCCTAATTTTTAGGGTCCATTTGTGCATCATATGTCGGTCCACGGATCGATGAGGCGACACACACACAATTAAACAAGATTGATATCAAAAAGCATACTTTTATTGCTCTTTGGGAAAACATAATACATTGTTCGGGTTTACATAGCTTGGGCCACTAGCCTTATAGTATATATCAGAGTTCTAAGACAGCGGTTCTATATTATCGTGGCTCCATTCCTACAGGCAACTCGGAGTGCGGACAAAACCCTAGCTATTCCTATATCGTGAACATCGTAGTCCTAAGCGTAGTCCTAGCGTAGCTTCTTCATGTAGCCATGCAGCTTCGTCTTCATGTATCCTTCGGCGTCCTATCCTCGCGTAGCTCCAGTAGTCCATCCTGGCGTAGGCTCTTGATCGGCTTCATCCTCGGATATACTCCTGCAGCTTCCTGCCTAAAAACATAGGGAGAAGGGGGGTTGAGTACATACGTACTCAGCAAGCCCTAACTTTGGGTGGATGGAGGTTAAGTGTGTAGTAGTTATAATTATAAGTTGGGCCCCGGTAGGGTATTCACCATCCTCACCGGTTCCCGGATTAAGTTATGGTTACCAAACTATTAATACGTCTTACCCAGATTATCCATTGTTGTTGTAGTCTAATCATAGCGTCTCATCCCGGCATCTGCCCATTCCAAGGACGTGGCTATTCGAATAGATTCAAGTAAACTCTGCAGAGGGTGTACACTTTTCCCCACACGGTAATTACGATTCCTTCCATGATCAGTGGTTAGAAAAGAACTACCGAGATCTCGTACCCGATAGTATGCATTTCTTAGGGGTCCATACATTTCCACTACGGCGCTCAGGGGTTGGGAAAAAGTTAAGCGAGGAAGACCACTCTTCATCCTACGCCTAACCCGGACATGGAAGCTCACTCGCAACCCATGCCCTCACACACCTTGTGGAAGATCACTCAGCATCCACACTTAGAATATATATAAATATATGTATATAGCTAGCAAATGTGCACCCAATAATTTTACGTGGAAGATCACTTAGCGTCCACGCCCAACTGCATTTCATGGAAGATCACTTAGCATCCTACGCCGTCTCTGCTCTACCGTTTGCCTACACCGGCCTCCTAAGTGGAAATATACTTCAACCTAACGGGGTGTGAGATCAAGCCTACCCATATAGGCGTGTGGGCATGCGATATGTCACACAGGGATGAATAAGAGACTATGAACCGGTCCTTAGGGGTGACTGAAATAGGTATCTCCCGACGGGATATCCTTCGCGATAATATCCGCCAAGTAATCTACACCTAGATTACCCCTACCCGTTTCAAGTCATAGCATATATAGTCACTTTATCTTATTATTTCATTATCACGTTATCACGTTATCTCATTATCTCATATGATCCTTTGCAAAATAATTATTATATGAGTAAGGTAGAAGGGTGGTAGAAGGGTGGAAATTAGGACTTGCCTCCGCTCGCTGACGAGTATATCCAAGGGTCTTGATTCCTTCGCTTCTGTCTCCAGTGTCTTGGTGTAGCGGTACTTCGTCTTGGTGTAGTAGTAATCCTCCAGAGTCTTGATGTCATCATGCTTCAGGGGTTCATCGGGTCCTTGTACGTCTTCTAGTCTACGCGATCTATTGCTTGACAGACAAGGGAGCAAAACCAAACAATGCATACACAACAAGCTTAACTAAGCAAACATGATCAATCAAAACTAGAAGGGGGATCCTAACGGGGTTGGTTGTAGGTGGTGGATGGGTTTATTCTGATTCTATCATTACTATGTGAACTTGAAATAAGAGGTAGATAAAGATTATCTATCCAACAAGATGGATCCTACGGGCTAGGTTAGTGTGTGTGGTTGTCTGATGGAAAACCAGACCATATTATTATCTTTCACTATTATGTGAACCTGAAAAAGAAAGTTTGACCAAGTCATCATAGACAACTTGGCCTACTTCTATAGGTCCACTAGGATATGGCGGGGTTAGCTAGGTGGGTTCACGTATATGTACACATATACGCAAAGATGAGGTTTATGTGGTTGGGTACGGGCATACGTACTTATATACTCGCACATAGGGTTTAGGCTAGCTATAGATAGGTGGTGGCTAAGGTTAGTGGCACATATGCGTATACATATATGCCTAGGGTTTGGTTAGTGACGCACACGCACATGCATATGTATGCGCCTAGGGTTAGGTTAAGATATAGGGTGGAGGGTAGGGTTAGCCACACATAGGTATATGCCGTGATAATTGTATATGCAGGGCTTACCATACAAGTGTGTATATATATATACGGAGTTAGCTACTACAATGTCGAAGGTTATTACTAGGGTTAACTATGGCGGTGCAGAGTTAGCCTCATGGGAGCGTCCGGTTATGTCCATGCGTGTGTATATATATAGGTGTACCTATTTTTGGTGATTGGGTACGGACATGCCGGAGCATATGACATGTCACTCGCCCTTATAGGTATGTGGTTAGCTAGCACTACATAGGATTATTACTACGGTTAGCATTTATATTAATTAAGTAGGTTAGCACTAATTATAAAAGAAAGAGAGCAAACAAATATTACTAGAATTTAAATGGGCACCAAAAATGGACATAATTACATGGATAATTAAGGCATGATTTTAGGAGAATTTTGGTGGTGGAATTTCTAGAATCGGGATTGGAATGAGGGAGATATGATTTTCTAAAGATTTATTAGGGGAGGAAATGAGAATATATTTGAAAAATTAATTCTGGAAATGGAATAATGGAATGAAGTTGAAAATTATAGGGTAGGATCTGGGGTGTACCTAGTTTATTTAGGAATTTTGTGGAAATTTTCTGTGAAAGGGAAAATGGATTGTCACTCCTCCGTGTATGATTCCGGGTGCGCGTAGCACTTTGTGTATGGCTGACACGTGGGGTCCCTGATGGCTGTCATCCTTGACGGATTGTGCTGTGAGCCGGTCTCTTCACTGTGCCGTGGATCACGTGGTCTCTCTTGGTCCATATGCACCACAAAAAGAGGAATGGAGGAGTCCCTTTCCTATGTTGCGTGTGGGTCCCACGGGATGGGGTGCCATTCTCCCATTGGTCGTGCGGCATGAAGTGGAGGATGTCGACATCCATCTGCTGTCCGCCCGCCCGCCTCGCTCGTCTTTCGCAAAGGCGGTCGAAAAAAAAAGAGAGGAGGGGAAGGGAGAAAAAGGAAGGAGAAAGGGATGAGAAGGAAGGAGGGAGCTCCTCGGCCCCGGCCGGCCCGGCATTGGATCCGGCGGCGTGACTCCTCCGGCGGTGGGCACAAGGCCAATGGTGTCAAGAGAGAAAGGGAAGGTGGAGATGAAGAAGAGAGGGAGGGGAAACGAGGGAAGAGCAAGCGGTGGGTGGTCGCCGGGCGGAGCGGCGTGAGCGTAGCGAGGCGAGGAAGCAGTGGGGCGATGGAGCCGGCGGCGTGCATTGCCCCGACGGTCCCGTGATTGCGGCGGGCCGGAGCGGAGGAAGAGGATGGAAGGGCGGTGAAAGTTCCCAACTCCGGTGATAGCGGGGAGCTCCGACGCTGGGCTGCAGTGAGGGGAAGAGCGCGCGGCCGTGCTCAGCGCCGTGGAGCTCTACCCGCACCCGGGCGAAACCAGAAAAGAGGAAGAAGGGAGAAGGTGAGAAGGAAAAAAGGAAATTAAAGCTTGCCGAGGTGCTCGCCGATGGCCGTGGCCGGCTATTTATCCCTTTGAGCTCCGGTGGTGCTCGGAGTTCATGGTCTCCGCGAGGAGTTGGAGGTCCTATTTATGAGGATAAGAACGAAGCTCGGGCCGACGAAAGATCTCGGAGGAGATAAGGATGCCCAAGGCCGGTGGAGGGAAGAGAGGCGGTTCGTCGGAAAGGCGACATCGGAGAAATATCGGTGCCGCCCTTGCTGTCATCGGCGACGCGGTATTCCGTTCGATGGCAAGAGGTAGAAGATGATGATGACAAGCGGGCCCCACCTGTAAGCGAGAGGAGGAGGGAGGTGGGGAGGAAACCGGATGGGCCTGTCAGGCTGTTGCTGCGCTTGCTAGCTGGGCCGAGCGGCCGGGTTAGCCCGTCTTGCGGGAGAAGAGGGAAGGAGAAGAGAGGCCGGGCCGCGACTTGAGCTCGTCTTTGGGCTGGCCTGTGGTGTGGGAAAGGAAGCAGGGAAGGAGAGAGGGGGAAAGGTGGAGTGCGGGTGGGCTGGATGGCTCGGTGGGCTGGCCCAGTGCGGGAGAAGGGGAGAAGGCAGTGGGCCGCGGCGCGGGCCAGACTGAGGGGAGAGGAAGGAATGAGCCCATGATTATTTTCCAATTTCCATTTCCTTTTCTTTTTCCCAGAAAACATATACTAGGTATATGATTGAATATAGTTTAAGTTTCAAGAAGACTTGAGGGTAGTGAACTTGGTAAATCAAGGGAGGGGTTCGAGGATAATAGTCAAGGAATTTATTTAGAAAGGATGACAAAGAATTCGGGAGTAGATCAAGGAGGGAATAATTTTGGTGCCAAAATAAATTCCAGTGAACAACAATCAAGCAAGCATTCAAGCACTCACTCACGTAATGCATATAGTGAATTTTAATGCAAGGGTTTTAGAAAAGATTTTTAAATACGGTTTTGTGGGAAAATAAACTAATCAAGTTTTAATTTGTTTTAAATTATAAAAAGTTCAAATTTTTAGTGATTTTTAAAATGATGCAAAAACACGGGTGTTACAGTTTTGGTGTTTTGTGAGATGTTTGCTGCAGGATGACTCTAAAAGCTAGTCCACCTAGGAATCATCATCACTCGAAGTACACATTCCCAACACACGACTAATCACCGTGGTGGAGGAAGCAACTTCTTGTTGGATGAGATCGAGATTCCCGGCTATACTTGCTCTTACAAGCATGAGCTCCACCGAGAGGACTGCTTTCGGCTTCAATGCTCAACCACGACAACAACCAGCTTGGGGGAAGGCATCCCTTACGCACCCGGGTAAGTGTACCTACGTGATTATCGAGTCAGTCATAAAAAAATTAAAAAATACCAAAAATATATGGGCACATGAAGGTTCATGCTTTAAAGAGTCTTATATAGTGTGAGTCTTGAAAAATGAAAAACCAAATGTTTGTCTAGATAGAGTCAATAAAAAAGAAAGCCCTCGAGATGATCTGAAATGATGATAAGTCGCTTTCTGTTACAACACCTTTGAAATACCTAGAGTTTCGACATAAGTTTTCCTAAGTTTTAGCTCTAACTTGTTTTGACATGAAGATTTGCTTTGAGCCTAAAACTTGTGGGTTGCATATGCTTGAACTAAGTCTAGGTACCGATTGATAAGATTGAGAAAGTCCGATTTTGCTATCTATCTTGTTCTAAGTAACACTAGAGTTCTGGAGATTTATTTTTTGAAAAATGTAAAAACATGATGAGTTCCTATATGACAAAGCTTACATTCCCACCAGAGCCAAACATGATAAGGTAGGCTAGTTAAACTTCCACATATATCTTCGCTTGTCTTGTATTGAGTTTTGTCAACCTTTGTGACCACGGTGAGAGATTTGTCATGCTCTTGAATCAAGATCCACCTCCATATGCACTACTCTACTTTGGAATAGGCGCAACAACATGCCATTCCACCTACATCCATTGCAAAAAATATTTTTCTCCTACACTAGGAGAGAACACCAAAAATATTTCATTAGGTTAGCCACCCAATAAATGCTACATGTTCCTATTGCTATCTCTCCAAATCCCTAAGTGCCAAAAGGAGTGCTATGAGCTATGCAAAAAGATAATTGAAAAAAAAGAGAAGGGAGAAAAAAGAAAGATGGACAAGTGTCCCAATGCAAAACAATGGGGTACGTAGATGTCCGACTCCCCGAAAAAAAGAGAGGAAAAGATAGCTCATAACCTCCGGCCAATTTTTAAGAAGAGAGAAACATCCAAGGAGCTGAAGTAGAATTAGGTTCCACCATATATCCATCATATCCATCCACTTATACATCTTGATTCGACTGCATGACTCGTTTCTCCATGGATCCATTGTTTGGCTTTACAACACATGTATTGCAAGTTTGCTCTTTCAAGTTTTTTCCTTACCTATAAGCTTCACATAAGCTTTAGTTATAGGATGAAAAGAAAGGCAACCATCATCACTGCCTTGGTGAGAATCCATAAATACCACATATATTGAGAGACTTGAGAGTGTCATATATGGGAAGCTCTAAGTTTTATTTGAAAACCCTCTAAAAAACTCCAGAATGATAGTTGAGCGAAGAGCTTGAGACATAGTGCTTGGGTGGGATCTTTCTGTCTATCAAGTACTCAGGGCCCAAGGAAGAGCTAATAAGCCCCACAATCAAAGGTAAAATGGGTAAGTTTGAAAGTCAGCTCAGTTATTGCATAATTTGGAGGAGAATTTCTATCTGACTGCAGGTATACTTTTAGGGAGTTGCTCCGAGATGGCTACAATGCTTAAACACAAAAATATCTTACAGTAACTTTTCTAAATTTTTTTGCTAAGGGACTAGCAAAGGTTAAGCTTGGAGAAGTTGTTGACGGTCGTTATTGTGCAATTCAACCGTCAACTAGCCATGAAAAAGGATGCAATTGTGATCACCAAAGTAGATATAGGGTTTACACCGATGTAATTCCACGAGTTTTGGTGTTTCAATTTGTTTTTCGCAGCGTAAACTGGAAAAGACGCAACCACGAGAGCTTATCGAAACATAGAACGGGAAATTGGGCTCCACGACAACGCAGGAAGATTCTAGAAGAGACCAGAAGACACAACGCCGAAGCGGAGGGCCAGCGGCCACCAGGTCTAGTTAGTAGATACATGATGGTGAATTATCAATGTCTTTAGCCATTATTTCCCAGTGGTAAAATATAAATGACAACCTGGTAATACTGGGTAAAATGCTACAATGGTATTTGATGATCAGGCGCTATGCGGATACTATTTCTATATTCTAAATGGTGGCATGATTTAATACCACACTTCTTGGTGTTATTGCCGGGGATGACAACTTGGCATTCTAGTAGCGATGCTATGCCCACAAGCATTTTTAGCGCCGTTACTAGAGATAACATTAAGAGGTGTCAACAACGGCAGCGATCAACACGACGACCGGGTCTGCGGCATCACTCGCCCGGCCGGCCCCGGTCCGCGGTTGCGCGGTGAAAACCCCCCCGGCCTTGGCCGGGATTGACGACGGTGGCGGCGCCCGGCGTCATCCCCTTCCCGAAGGCGTCGTCGCTACCGCTGCGTGTCGACCTTTGCCGCCGGAGGAGCAATTGGAACGAAAAGCTCCTGGGGTGCGCTCAACGGTTGGCGCCCACGGGCGTCATTCCCTTCCGAAGGCTCCGTGCACCCCCGTGCTCCTCCGACGTCGCGTCGCCCATTGCCGTTTCTCCTTTGCAGTGGCTAATGCGTGTTTTCGATTATGTCGCCGCTTTCGTCCCTCCAAAGATGGTTGATGGTGTTACTGCCCGTTGTCGCCGCCGTCGTGGGTTGGCCGGCCACCGGTCGCAACGTTCGATTGGCTCCACCTCGGGCGAGCGCCGCCGAGTGTGACGCCTCGTGGAAGATGCGTGGGCTATGGCGACCGATTCCTTCATGTCTTACACCTCCCTTTGTCGAAGTCGTGGGCGAAGATTCTTGAGTGTGGTTGAGGGTTGCTCCTCTCTTTCTTTTTGTGTTCGTTGTGTTTGTTT
>JADLZL010007148.1:0-15154 GCA_015844335.1 Chrysopogon serrulatus
TGGTACCACATCGGCCAGTATAATCCGGTCTACACAATTTATATTCAGTTTTGATACTATTGAATAACATTAAACTGAGTGATAACAGAGAAGGTTACATATAAGAGGATAAAAAGCTCAGAACATTTGTGTCAGAAAATGGGATTGGTATAAGAGTATATATAAAACAAAAGGGATCGACTGAAATCGATAAGGTACATCACTGACAAAGTGCAGTTTGCTAATGAGTGCAGTTTGCTAATGATCAGATATAACAATTGCATCTTCAAAAGATATCATTGATGACCATGAACTTTTGCTGCAGCAGCACGGCCGGAATTGTTCGCCAACAGGCAAACATCTATGGCTGTCTGCTGGTTGTGGCAAGGAAAACTAAAAACAAGGAATCAGTAACACTCAGCAGATCGCTCCCTGTCATCAAAATTTCATATCAAAATTAAACTCTGTAGTGTGTTAAATCTCAGAAAAAATAGCTGCTACAACAAATTAGAGAACTTCACTGAGAATTATTGATACTGTGCAACTTAACTGTAAAAAACAACTTCAACTGTGATATTTGTGGTGAGTTCAATGAATTTGAGAGAGTGATAGTCACACTGCAATGGCCATACCATTTCAGCAAGATAGGAGTACAAAGTACATGTTGACAAAAAAAAATTGGAAATAATGCATATTCCTAATTGTGGAAAATAAGGATTTATCTAATGGTATGAAAAATACATATATTGTTGTGTCGGAAGTGTTGGGTATCTTGCATTGCTGAACTGAACTCAAAAGGCAGTGTGCACACCTCTAAGATGAGCAAATACAATTGGCCTCTAGGTTTTGAAATTGACTATACAGTCCAGATATATATAAAAAAAGGGAAGGCAAAGAGAAGTGATAGTTCAAATATGAGTATCCATTGTTAAGTGAAGATCAGTGTATTTGTTTGGCAACAAAATCGTGGAAGCACAAATAGAGGCAGATCAACTAAAAGATAAATATTTTGAGAATGGTGATGGCTGGCATATTTATCTTTTGGCGGAATAGCCAAAGTTGTCCTCGAACTATCACCGAAAGCTCAGTTTGGTCCCTGAACTATGAAAACGGCCGTTCAGTTGATCATCTTATGGTGTTAAAATTTTATATTTTTTGAGCATCTTAACGTCCTTGAATAAAAAAAATTAAAAATTAAAAAGTGTCGATCTTATCGAGATCTATAATTTTTATAAAAAATCATCTTTATCGGATGTTGTATTGAAGAGTTACAACTAGTTACAACCAATTGGAATAAGAATAAATCGGTTGCGAGGATTTTAAACCGATTCAGTGACGAGGCGATGACGAGGCGAAGTCGGCGTGGCGCTCCACGTCGGACCGGGGATGAAATTGAGCCGGTTGTGAAAGTTTGAGGCGAGAACGGTCGTTTTCATAGTTTAGGGATGAAATTAAGCCATTTGTGAAAGTTTGAGGACCAAAACGACCGTTTTTATAGTTCGGGGACCAAACCGAGGCTTTTCGGTGATAGTTCGAGGACAACTTTGGCTATTCCGCCAAAAGATAAATATGCCAGCCATCATCATTCTCAAAATATGTCAAGAATTGTTGATAGAGCAAGATTTATTGATTCACTTTGTTTCTTAAATAGAGTCCGAGGCTTTGAATTCATATATTCCATCAAGGCATTTTCTCTATCAATTAGTATGCAAGAAACATTTACAGAAAGTAATCATGTGATAGCATTTATGCGTTTTCAGATCTTAAGGGTATCAGTTGTAGCAAGCTAGAAGTTAACTGTAAACAAATGACAGGGGAGAAGGGAGTATGAGAGTTTTGTACCTTATCCGGTTATCCTGCTCCTTATGCCTGCCTGGGAAGCATCGTTGATTTCTCTACCTTCTACTCTTTCCTTCAATAGCAGTAGGAGATGCAAGTGCACATGTGTAGCAGATGCTCATTTGTCATCACGGCGGGGGCTGCACTCGCCTCGGTGGCTGCGGCTGTGGACAGGCAACGGGTTGACATCCTGTGCTGTCGACGGTGCGTCGCGGGATCCATCCACGCGAGCTAGTCCTTCATCTCGCAGCTCCCGGTAGTTGTGCGCCCGCTCGTCCGTGGGGCCCGCGCGCAGCCGCACCGCCGCCCGTCCGCTGGATCGCACGCCCCCGTGCAGCTGTGGCGCAGCCCGTTTGCCTCCCCGCACGCCGCCGCGTCGCAGCCCATGCACGAAAGTTGAGGCCTGGGAGCTCCATAGGTGCAGAGCGGCTCACAAGCAAGTTAGGAACACAAGGACGTCATGGAAACAGGTCGGAGTAGGGAGTGCTGCCATATCAGTGCTACTCGAAACTTCAATCATGACTGCAGCACCATTTGCTCGAACAGCTCGTGGGCAAGCTCTATAGAAGCATCTTCGAGCTCTTGAGGACCGACCGGTGCTGGCAGCATCGGGGAGGGAGGTCGTCGACGGCGCCGGTTTCCGCTCCTTCTTTCGCTGGGGAGGGGCCACCGCCGGGGCAGCCTGACGTCGCTCCGCAGGGGAGACCGAGGAGGGCGAGCCGGTGAGGGGCGTGAGCAGGGGCCGCTTCTCCCCTTTTTTCTTCTCTGGATGTATCACAGAGTAGAGGAATGGGATAGGTGTAACACCCTGGTGTTACGTTAACCTGAACCCCACCATGTCACCATATTATGCATTAAGCATCATATTTATTAATTCAATCATAATACAATTAGCATATGATCATATGCGTCATTAATTTGTAACCAAGCATTAAAGTGCATTAGTGCATTTCATGGTATAATAGTCCTTTCATGATTCATACTTTGTCTTGCATGTTGATCATGTTTTGAGATGTTAATCATGCTTGATGATCATTGGTGTAGTTTGATAAGCTTGTTAATTAAATAAGATGAGTTTATATTTTTAGGTTGGTTGAGCTCTTTCATGAAAAATTAGGAGCAAGCTTTTCATGTTATGGGTGACCTTCACTAAAATTTGTGCACTGTTTTGAGCAAGTTTGTTTTTATCATTAATTTCTACCTTGATTCATGGCTATAAAATAATAAATAAAATAACTATTTATCTAATTAGTTGACTAATTAAAATGTTGGATGAATTGTGGTATTGTTTGAAGACCCGGATCAAGCAACCCTCTACGGTCCAAGGCATGATCATAGTTAGTTATATGTAGAGTTGCTCACATGTTTAAATAAATAATAAATGCCTAAAGTAATTAGTGATATGCTTTGCTTAGATTGATTCCATTTTGGTATTACTTGCAGACCAAGAATCATTATCACCCCAATGGTTCATGGCTTGATTGTGTAGTAGTAGAAGTAATCAATATCACATGTGTAGTGATAGTTAATCAAGTAGTAAGTTTAATAAGCGGCTTTCAACAACTGTAAAAATGGTTAATAAATTAGTAATTTACCGTAATCATTCTAGAGTTGATTGACTTTGGGATTGATTGAGAACCCTAGGTCATTAACCCCGATGACCTTCGGTAAATTGTTACTTTGATTGCATCGCATTATCCGTTTTGTTGTGGTTAGTTGTGATCCCTTGAAGCAACTATACCGTGAAGGAAAGTTGTATTCAAGACAATAATAAGTTGAGTTGTTTCTTTCATATTGCATCATCTAGCATCATGTCATATGTGTCATTATGTTAAGCATGCATTATTATCACGTGTAGTATACGAGAGAGTTGGATCGCGTTGGTCAAGCTTCCAAAAGGATTCGTGTTGATTCAGTCTAAAGAGGTGAATCCACTGAAGATGCCGACATCAAGACTAACAACTAATCTTCTCTGCAACGCAGGCAAGCCCCGGATGCATTAAACCCTTTCTTGAATTTTGAAAGTTCTTTATAATTTTATGTTGATGATATGATGCGCTAGGTGTAGGAGTTGAGTGATATCCTATCTTGATGCATTTACCGTACCTTGATATACTATCCCCGAAAACTTTGTTTTGATTTGAAAATATTTAGTATATGCTTAGTCTTACTATTAGCATAGGCTTTGTAAATAAAATGTTTTCCAAAGTTGATCACAATATCCCCGTTAAGGGCAATTATAAAAAACCCGATGTTGCTTATTGTTTATCCTTTACTTCGATCGGGTCAAGGGTACTCAATAAGAACATGATGATGAGTAAATCGAGACGCCGGTGGAGTGACTTGCATCGGGAAGGGCTAGTGCCCCGGTGTAGTGTCGTCCACTTGTGTCGGTTAAGGACCGTTCGTTGTGGTGATCCCGTGGTCAAGAGGGTTATTGGATAGTACTAGTCGCATGCTAATGGCGGTAAGCTCCACTTGGACTATTCGTTACTAGAACGGACAATGGCGTGTACCCATCCTACGATGCGCACCGCCCGAAGTGACCGAGCGGCAGAGAGAGGTGGTGTACTTGTACACCCGTTCTAGTATGGAGAAACCCGAGCGTTGAGTTGATGTATGTAAGATGGTCAGTCCTGCATACGTCGTGTGGCTAGGAAGCCCCAGTCGGGTATATAAAGCGATTCGAATCGTCGTTGCTCCACGATATGGGAGACTTGACCAAGCGTCAGCATCGTAGTAATGATGGAAGATGATGAAGTTGGAAAGCTTTGAAATCGAGATCTTGTTCGACAAGTGTTTGCTCTAGACTAGGATAATTTAAGAATGAATAGTAAGGATCAACATTAGTCGCTTTTCTGCAAAGGTGTCTTTGATTCTTGCTAAAGCCTTACCTTGATTCCTATCAACCAGCATTCCTGAGTCTTCTCCTATTTTTCAGTCGGGTAAGTCTTGCGGAGTACTTTTGGTACTCAGGGTTTCTTTGACCCCTGTTGCAGGTGCTGACTAGTGTTGCTGACTGCGGTCATACCAGTGGGCTTGGCATGATCGAATATCTTCTGTCTTAAAAGGTTCTCTTGCAGGTGCTCTATAGTTCTTTCTTGTTTCCGCAAACTCAGTTAAGTTTTATTTAATCAAACTCTGATCAAATATTGTAATCTTCTTTCATAAATTTTCCGCTACTGCTTTTATTTGGATAAAAACGGTTGTAATACTACAATATCTTGTAAGAATTTGATCCCGGAGGAGGATCGTGGTGTTATCGGGGGTTTCACCCGACGTAACATTCTCGAGTTATGTGGTACACAAGTATGGCTGACAGAGGTCTTAAGGACAATGTCAGGTGCTTGTGGGCCATATAATTTAGAAGGTTCTGCCACAATAGGGGTGCCCGATTCCGGCAGCGAGGTCACCGGTGCCGGCATTGGAGGAGCCGCACGCCTTCCAGAGGCTGCTCGCACCAGCGGATGGTGCCTGCGCGGTCGGGGGTGACACAGTGACCTGGCCGCATGTTGTTTACATATTCTACATTTATGTGTGCTTGATATTTCTTGAGTAATTCTTGATTATGTGGAACTACCCATGTATTATCTAGATTGTAGGAATCTCTTCGGATAAAAATACCAATGTGTCTCGTCTTCGATAAACCGTGAAGCCTGTATCTGTGAAAGTAGTCTCTTCTTGAAACTCTTTAGGATAGAATTTAGAGCATCTCCCCTTTTTCATACATGGGCAATCCCAATTTCTTTCTCCGCATGGTCCATGCATCATGTGTTCAGATACAAGTATGTAGCCTAAAGGATCTTTTGTGGGGTCGGGTATTTCAGTAGATTATCCAAGTGTCAATAATGTCGGTTGTCACTTGGTTCCATTTTTTTCCACCCAAACTAAGATATGAACATGTGGTAGACCCCTTTTCTGAAATTCTATAGAATATAGTATTGCTAATATAGGACCAAAGGTTTTGCCCGAGCGTATATCATTTAACAATTGTTGTAGTTTGATATGAAATACACGCACTATAATATCAGGTCTATCATTAGATTGTTCGCCATTTAATATCGCTAGTGATATTTCGGCCATTTAGGATTACATGTGAATGTTTGAAAAGATCCGGTGGTCCATATGCACGACATATAGCTATGCCATCATGATAATTTTGTATCATATAACGTCTGCAGCCAATGTGGCTAGAAGGTAAGAGAACTCTTTTTCCTATTTGATTTCCATCATATATTCCTTTCTCTATTGCATCAAATATTCCCTGTATATATTCAGCTCTTAATTTTTTTTGATTTCTTGCAACGAATTGAAGTCTATCTTCATCTTCCATTGCTCGTGCATCTACGATCGCTTGTTTTGATAATCGTCCATAGCATAAATATGGGTTTGGTTGATTATGTCTATAGTGCATATGGTATTTAAAAAATTCATGCATCGTTACTGTGTTTCTTTTTTGCTGAGTTGTTCGATTTCTTGTTTCATCATGATATTCTATGCCTAGTTGAAATCCTCTTTCTCCATAAGGGAATAATAATGGATATTGCAATGGCATATATGCTGAATGAAATATAGATATATGTTGTAGTGTCTTAGTTCGAAGTGCTAACAATTATATCCCTTTTACAGTTTTCCAGTGTTATATCACCTACTATTAACATAGCTAGTTCTTCTTGGTGTGGCATTTCATATTGTATTTTATCACCTTTGTTGGCTCCAATGATTCGGATGCTAACATCAATACCTTTATGCTCTTCAAGTAGATCACGTGCATGGCGAAATACTTTCACTAAAGGATTGTATTCATCAAGCATTTCCTGTAACCCTCTAATTATAGCTGGGTTTAGATCTATTTCATCTTGATCTTCCTTGTTTAACGCCCTTATTCTATTTTCAATCTCATTTTTGGTATCAAATATATACAACTCAGCAAACTTAGGTATTTTATTTGTTTCAGGCAATAATGATCCTATACGATGATGTATTTGACCATTTATTCAAAAAAAACGAGGGGGGCCTTCTCCCTTATTGATATTTTTGTCGATATTGCCACCCATAGATGTAAAAGCAAACATGCTATTATATTGTCTTATCTTTTTGTAGAAAATGTCTAGAGTATACATCTCCTTTGTAATCCAGTAACCTTTTAAGGAATTGTGGTGGTTCTTTAAATGGAGGTATTTTGATTTTGCCATATTTACAGTAATTGAAATATAATATTTGTCTGTTACTTCGTTCAGAGTGGTATTTGTTGCGTTCCTCATACCAAAATATTGCATTGCAATATTGGCAACTGTATTTTGGTATTCCCAAGTATGATCTTTGCTCATATGTTTCTTTCAGGTATTGAATTTGTTCAGGAGAGAAGTATATCATACCATAAGGTAAAGATAAGTAGGTACGTTTTTCATCTAGTTGTATGCATCTTCGTTTTATAACTTCTTGTATAATCTGGTTGTTCTTTTTTTCTTCTAGCTTCCGTTTTCGTTCTTCTGTTTTCATGCGTATCTTGTCTTTGTCCACCGAATATGTTTCTTTTATGTTTGCTATTATCAAGCTCATCAGATTGACATGCTCTTTTTCTCATTTTTATAATGGAGTGTATGCTGCCTGCATAACAGGAAAAGAGTTAGTAAATTTGAATTGAATAATACAAAATAATATAGAAGTCTCATTCATCTTATAAAGTGCTATAGAATAAGGAGAAAAGTGGTGATTACCTTGTGCACTTTTTGCAGTTGGCGTTCTCACCAGCAGAGTATTTCCACTGATGCAAAGGAACTCTGAAGGTTGATGAATGAATGGGAAGAGTTCGAGGGAAGGATGGTTCAGGTTTTAGGCGCTGGCGTTCTCACCAGAAGAGTATTTCCACTGATGCAAAGGAGCTCTGAAGGTTGATGAATGAATGGGAAGAGTTCGATGGAAGGATGGTTCAGGTTTTAGGCAATAAAGAGTAGATAATAAGGCCGGAGCCATGGTACAACTTTCGTACTAGTAAAGATGTGTGCTAACCAGGGCCTGATCGTCTGAGCTAACCCCGCGCCATGCTACAGAAGGAATTATCTCTGGTTTATCTTGTGCTTGTAATAGTGCTCAAGCATAGTATGCTTATTGACCAGGAATGCAAAAATTTATCGGAGTGTTTACCAGCATGTGACAACAATCCAAGCAGCTTCCATAGGTTTTTGCCAAACTTTTGTGGCAGATCAAACTATATAGCAGCTACACTGATTCAGCCTCACATTAATTACCAACCGACGCTAGCTACAGGTGTGATTTTACTTAACTCTAGAAAAATTCCAAGCGTCTCTTTATACCCTTTCTAATTGATAGGAATAGAGATTAGATTTTAAAAAATATCTTTCAACAACATTTTTAATGATCTTCGAATGTCATCCTCTATTCTGTATATCTCGCTTGCTAAAGATGGAGAACAAGGGCGCTCTTTAGAGTACGCATAAGATATATGTAAATCGTTTGAGGGTGAAAATATATAGAGAATGATTTTTTATTCAAATATCTCCCGAAATGGTAATTTAGAGAGCGAGTTTAAGAAAGATACATGGAGATAAACTTAGAGCAACTCGAAGAGCCTTTCCGTAACTTTCTTAACTGGTAGAAATAGATATTATGATGAAAAATATCCTCTATTAGTTTATTTAATTAGATCTCTAAATATAGCAATTATTATTTATTCTTCCACTAGTCAAAGAAGAGGAGGGAGGAAGGCTAGTTTTCTAAAGTACGGACAAACTATAGAGAAACTATTTGAAGGGAGAAAAGATATAGAGAGTTATTTTTATTTAAACAACTCTCCAAATAATGGTTTAGACAGTAAATGAGTTTAAGAAAGAGAAAAACTCTTGGAGATGCTCTTCAGCATGAAAAATAGTAATCGACAACCAAACAAGCATTAATGATTATATAATAATCCCAAAATATTCTGGATTGGTACTTTTTCAATCAAAAGAAAAAAATGTCAAACCGTGGTAGGAAAAAATGGTAATCAACAACCCAACATTTTTTAATAAAAAACTCCCTTCATCCCAAATTACAAAATACAAAATGTTTTACTTTTTCTTTACACATTGTTTTTGTTTTGGTGCATAATAAAAACTATATATTTTAAAAATCAAAACATTCCGGCTCAAACTAGCTAAGCACTGTAGTGTTTTTACAATAAAAATGAAAATTCTTAGACCACGGCCGGAAATGAGAAGGGAAAGGAAGAAAGAGCACCTTCCAAGAAGGAAGGCATACTCATTGCCAACACGCTCAAGCCACACAACCTCTGACCCTGCCGTAATGAAACCCCCCAGTTGCCGCTCCCCCTTCCAAACATGACCGTTGGGGCGCTGTGCCGCTGTCCCCTTCCTGAGATCCCAAATACCCCACCGCCGCTGAAGCGCTCTCCACACACCACCCCACCTGGCACCCGAGAATCCCCGCGCTCGCGCACTCGACATTCCTCGCCCCCACGCCGCTTCGACCGTTGCCGACCCCCCTGCGCGCACGCGCTCTCCATTTCGCGATCCCCACCCTGCGCCGCGAGCACGGGCCCGGGCGGGGGGGCGTATGGCCTGCGTCGCGGCGATGCCGATCGACTTGCCCCCGGCTCCAGCTCCGGCGGCGGGGGAGGTGAAGGCGGTTGAGGAGGAGGACGAGGAGGTGGTGGTGGAGGTGGAGGGAGGAGGGTGCGGCGGAGGGGCCGTGGTGGTGGCCGCGGCGGATGCGGAGGCGGAGGGGCACCCCTACGACTTCCATGTGTCCGGGCCGCGCAACCTGCCGCCGCCCAACTGGAAGGAGATAATCAGATCGAGCTGGTAAGCGATCGCGCTTCCCGTGTCTTTGAAATCATGCACGTACTTTTTTTTTTTCATTCCTGAATGTCGATGGGATGGCCGGATCCGGATGGCGGGTTATTATTTGTATATATATGTGGGTTCGTTCAAGCTGCGGGCTTCTAGGTTTCAGTTGGATCAGGGGCCGTCGCTTGGTGTTGCAGCTGGTACCTTGTTTTTCGGGCATTCCCTTGGTTTTGATCGGGATGGGATAAACGAATGCTGGGGCCGATTGCGCGATCCCCCTTCCCTGCTCGCGGTTGAATGAGAATGGAAGGTTCTTCCGTCGGCCTGCTGCAAATGTTTACCTTTTCAACTAGCGACATTGTGATTTTGCAGTATTCCGTTGCATGGTAGATCATGGAGAGATAAAACAGGAGTTTGGGTAACATATACTTAGAAGGAACCATCCGTAGTTTGTGAATCTACTTAGTTTCTACTATGTAGTGTCTACATAACAAGTATAGAAACTATCCCATAAATGACTGCACCTTTCACAGGGCCCAATAATCATTCTGGTGATTTGCCACCGTTTGCAATTTGGTTTGAGAGTTGGGTTTTGTGGAATTTTTCCATTTCGTGCTTAGCGTGCAGTTCTTGGAGTAACAGAATTTGTTTACTATTCCTGCAAGCAAGGTTAACTTATGGTTCATTACAAGAAACAAAGGCACTACTCCTGAGTCCTGACTTCTCTTGGAGGAAAACAGAAAACAAGAAATCAATGAGCAGTGGCTCAAGTTTTGCTGTGGCCTTCTTGGAGATAATCAGAAAACAAGAAAGCAAGGAACAACTGTTCAAGTTTCCTGAGACCAACGTGTTCTGTGCGTGGGTCCATGGGAGTAAAAAACACGTTTTCTGTGCACACGCTTTTGTTGTATAACAGTGTGTCCAGCTATGGTTTCTATGGCAATTTACAGAATTCTTTCCGCTCTTACTTCACCATTAAGTCTATGTGCAATTCCAGATATGGTTTCCATAGAAATTCCAGCTATGTGATGGCAAACCTTTTTGTCCATGCAATAGACTTCTGTGGCCAAATGGGTTGTTTTTGAAAATTTGATTAAAAATAAAATCCTGGTATGGGGAAGGCGCAGCTTCTGGCCATGCGAAAGAAATCCATTTGAAACTGTAATAGACATTATGCCATTGTATCCCATTGGCCATGATGCACCTTTTTCCCCCTAACATTCTTTCTTGCTTCAATTGATTTGCAGGAAGGATCCAAATTACAAAAGGATGGTAATGGCCTGCTTCATTCAAGCAGTCTACCTGCTTGAACTGGACAGGCAGGACCAGAAAGGCGAAGAGGATGGCCTTGCTCCAAAATGGTGGAAACCCTTCAAGTACAAGGTCACACAGACATTGGTAGATGAGAGAGATGGTTCCATCTATGGGGCCATTCTGGAGTGGGATCGCTCTTCTGCATTATCTGACTTTATCCTCATAAGACCAAGCGGGGCACCAAGGGCTGTGTTAGCTCTCAGAGGAACCCTCCTGCAGAAGCCAACTATGAAGAGGGACCTGCAGGATGACCTTCGTTTCTTGGTATGGGAGAGCCTCAAAGGTTCAGTGAGATTTGTTGGTGCTTTAGCAGCACTAAAATCAGCAGTTGAGAAGTTTGGCAGCGCCAATGTTTGTGTTGCTGGGCACTCCTTGGGAGCTGGATTTGCACTACAAGTCTGCAAAGAGCTTGCCAAACAAGGAGTTTTTGTGGAGTGTCATCTTTTTAATCCACCTTCTGTTTCACTGGCCATGGGTGTAAGGAACATGAGTGAGAAGGCCAGCTACCTGTGGAAGAAAGTCAAAGGAAGTCTGCCATTGAAGGAAGAAACAACAACACCACTTGAGACTGCTAAGGTGGAGACAAGTGACAAGAAGAGATTGCGCACTGAGAAGAAATGGGTGCCACATTTGTATGTCAACAACAGTGATTACATCTGCTGCCACTACAACGCTCCCTCTTGCTCGTCCACAACAACAGATGGTGCTTCTGATGAACAACAGCAGGAACGCAAGGCAAGTGAAATTGCCGGTGATGTGGTTGCAAAGCTCTTTGTGACATCAAAAGGCCCACAGAAGTTCCTTGAGGCACATGGGCTACAGCAATGGTGGTCAGATGGCATGGAGCTGCAGCTGGCTCTCTATGACAGCAAGCTCATAAACAGGCAGCTGAAATCCATCTACACAACAACAACAATGCCATCTCCTGCCAAGTCCTAGACACGGCTTAAGCCGTTGCATGGGTCATTAGAAATACTCTTTCTAATCATTGTGTATTCCTTTATCTACTGAGAATGTTTCATTACGCAAGAGTCGAAAACAGTCAAATAATTTGGTTAAAGGGATAATGTATGAACAGTTTCGGCAAACGACAACATTATTTTCAACTCAAATGTTGGTTCGCATAGGCACTTTCACTTTCGCATTTGGTTCTAGGCTTCTAGCTGTCACGACTGCACATACTTAAATGTTGCCACTGAAATAATGTTGTCAGTTTGTCACAGTGAACTTAAAATTTTTTTAGCTTGCTCCTCGGATTTTATAATGCACCCTGAAAAACTGAAGGTACATGAACTAAAAATAACTTGTGCAACTCTGTAACTGCAAGCTATATATGCCCATATGTAAGGTCCGGGGGTTTACAAGAATGTATACTCGAACAAATTGTTTTTCTCGAAGATCTTCTCAGAACAAATTGTTACTTGGTAGAACACTAGACTGGTAAGTACAAACAAAGTAAAAAAAAAAAACTGATAAGTACAAACACAACTGCAAACATGCCTGGGAAAAAAACATAAAATAGTAATAAAAATGGAAAGAAAAAAATTGAAGGTAAACAAACTGAAAATAACTCGTGCAACTCTGTAAATGTACGGTATATATTATCTATACCTAATAATAAAGAGGCAAAACTTTCAGCCTATTTTTTTATGGTACACCTTTTCTTTCGTCCACCTTTTTTTCGTCCAACTAAGAGATCGATTCGGTTCCGTTTAGTTTTTCTGTTTTTATAGATCTATCAATCCTGAATAACATGAATAGAAATCCTATAATTCCAATCCAAAACTATTCTATCCCTAATAATTAGGTCTGGTCTCCTTCAAACTAATCCTACACGTTTTCAGTACAGCTACAGCTCACATAAAACACGTTCTTTTCTTGATTTTGGGCCGTGTTTAGATGAAGGGCCTAGATAGGAGCAAACCGGCCTTTCCTTCCCTTCTCTTTTGTCTGTTCCATCGCTGAATCGGCAATGATGATCGTGGCCCGGTGGCCGGTGGCGGGCCAGCAGCACCGTGCCATGCGGTGGTGGCGAGCAGTAGACACCGGTCGAGCCAGGAGGTGGGAGCAGCAACCAGTACCCTGCAGGGCAGCGCGACGCACGCAGGCCGGCTCCAGGCTTGGCCGCAGCCGGATCCCTGGTCTCCGGTGCAAGCAGCAGGCACCAGACAAGCCAGCTGCAGCAAGCACACCAGCGGCGGCATCAGAGCTGCACTCTGCCTGCAAGCACAAACAGGCAGCAACGTAGGTAAGTAGGGTTTTTTTTTATTTTTTATTTCAGTAATTCATTTGCTAAGATTTTATTGTTTTGGTCAGCCATCGTGCTTAGTAGAGCTATAGCTATTGTGTTTACATAAACGTTGCCTACATTCGGCTTATGCTTACAAGTTACAACCATAAACTTTTTTCATATTAGAGTCTCTTAACTGTAACCCGTAATTGTGTGTTGTGTGCCACTTCAAAAGTATTAGGCCTAAATCCTAATTTCTAAAAGTATACGACAGATTTGGGCATCCATTCAATTTTCTGAAGCACTCGAGCGCAGAACATGGGCTGAGTATAACATTGAACCGAAAGCTGAGTATAACTGAAAGGTCGATGCTTAGAAAATATAGGTGTCAATTAACATGTTTTGCTCTCATCGTTGTGGCTTAGAGCTACATTCTCTTCTACTTTCAGAATTTTTAAGTATATATGGAATTTATGTCAATAATTTACCTAATGATTCATAAAAATACGGAATGTGTGGCGTTGTCACCCATCTTTTGTTTTTTATAATGAAAAAAAAATTGTACATACTTCTTCTCGAGACACTGTAATAAGAATCTATTCTATTATATTTTATAGGACAACTGAATTATTATTTTCAAAATAATTATGTGTATGATGTTATTAACTTTTGTACATTGTTTAATTATTTTTCTTTGATTGCAATACACAAGCAAAAAAATATTCCTAATTCTGGACTGCAGACTATGTATTTTTTGTCTTATAAAAACACTAATAAAAGATATATCATGTAGCAACACCGTAGAACAGTGACTTGTGGATGTATGGATGACATTATCTTTTGTGGATGAACAATCTCAGTACCACTCAACTCAAGATGGCAACGGGCGGGTCCAGACCCGAGACCCGCGGGTTTTAGACCCGACGAGGGCGGCGGCGGGTTTGTTTTCGTCCTCGCGGGTTTTGGGTTTGGGGACCCGAATCGGGTCTGGGGGGCGGGTTTTATTCTTTCCCCGCGGGTCCTGTGGGCCCTGAAGTAATGGCCCATATAGCTGAATGTAGCCCATAGAAACGTAAAAGGATGAAGCCCATGAGACGTAAGCCATCCTCCGGCCCAGCTTCCCAGGTCCTCTGCTTTCGCATCGCACCATCAGGAAGAGCCGCATCTCCCGAGTTCCCATCCATCGCACACAGCGGCTTCTCTTTGGCTTTTCCCCCACGCGCTGCCGCTGCAGCTCCTCTTCCTCTTTCCCTGTGCCGCCGCGCGCGCCGCGCCGCTACCGCCCGCTCGTCTTCGGCTTCTCACGCCGCGCCACGGCCTCCGTGGTGTCGCGGCTAGGAGCTCGTCTTCATCCTTCGTTTCTTTCGACGCAGCTGCCTTCGTGGCCGAGTGCCTTCGTGGCTTCGCCTGGACGCCGCGACGCGGGCCGGGATGGAGTCCACAGCCGCAGCGACGGAGGTGGATGGCGGCCCTGCGCCCTCGCTGATTTCTGCGATGTGTTGTACGTGCTGTTCGTGGGTTTCGGGGACCCGGCGGATTCGGGGCCGGGGGATGATCTTCACCCGTAATAAGGTTCGGGTCGGGTTCGGGTGCTGTTATCGGGTCTCGGGTGCGGGTCCGCGAATGCTCCACCCGCCCCGAACCCACCCCGTTGCCATCTTGACACTCAACACGATCGTATGCAATAAGTGGCGGATTTATTTTACAACTAAGAAAGACCATGAACATTGAGCCATTGTCAATGAAGCTACTAGCACACGCAATGGAGACCTACCCATGCATGACTACTCCGGTGAAGATGGATGACTAAACAATGTGTTTGAAGCATGCACAGATCTAGCTATGGGGTGGGAGACCCTTTCGAAATTTTTTTGCTATAATTGCTTTGAAGAGGAGCGAGATTGGATGCTCAAGATGAGAACTTTATCTCCTCTAAACTTTGATCCTAATTGAAGGTGTCAATATATATCGACGGATATAAGGT